>JAALXK010000295.1:0-76036 GCA_012977745.1 Fusarium anguioides | reverse complement strand
AATAATAACAGATCGCTAATGCAATGAAAGAGGTAAATCTGATTTGCTAAATAGCAACATGACTTTGAAATGCAGAAATTTTGTCGAAAGACTGCATCAAATCAGGCAGGTCGTTGATCTTAATCCTTGTGATGACTGGGTCCCCTAGCTAATGCAAGTCTGCGACATTGAAATCACGCAGTCGAAAGGCAACAGGTGCAATTCATTGGCCGCACCAAAATAAAACATGTCTAAATTGAGGTATACGCGCGCTATGAGCCCTCATCGACCCTGTTACCCCCTTTGGGCGGACTTCCAGGCTAGTCTGACTGTACGGAGTAAGGATGTATGATTGAATAGACAATTTGAAAGGGGAATGTTGGGAACATGAAGTAGATGCTGACTGTTTAACGGCACTCGCCTCTGACAATCCCCCTCTCTATCATTATACTCGTCGATAATTTCCACAAAGTCAAGACTTCCAAAATTATAACTAATCTTTAGTTTCAAATATCTGACAATCAGAGGATGCTAATGCATAGCTTTATGAATCCCAGGGCGGGGACAAGTAATGTGGCGTTCTTGGTATTTATAATCTCCGACATCTGATCGTCATTCAGTGAATAGCACGAAGCTAAGATCTGCGTCAAGGCCAAGCCCCTGGCGCTATACTCTGTAGAATTCCAACAGTGAGAATGGAGAAGCCACCCACAAATAATCTATGCATTTGGATGTTAGCTCCCCGGTTTACTTCCAATCTCGGTGGGAGTCAGTCGCAAGTCAGCGCCCGAAAACCTACACCATCTGTCACAGTCCGGAATCAGTTAGTTATGAACTCGGTATATCATATAACAGCGGCACAAACACGGAACGCTTGCGTGTGACATATTACCTACCCCCAAGCCATGGCCCTCAAGATCTCCATTTTATGTTTTAAAATCTAGACTGCGCGCAGATCTTAGATTCCTAGTTATTCTCAGGAGTGGCCGGCCAGATGGTCTCTTGTTGACACAATGCAGTCGTTATCGGGTGTCTATCGGCGTCAAGCCCTGGCTGCTCCTCCAGATGAATCACTGATGCGTATTCAAAGCATTGTCATCATGATCACATCAATCCTTTCTCTCCTCGGAGCTGGATGGATCATCCTTAGCTTCATAGTAAGTTCATACAATTTAGTTACGTTCAACAGTCTAGATGCTTAATTTTCTTAGTGCTTCAAGAGCCTTCGATCCTTTAGGCACCAACTGATCCTTGGACTCGCCGCTAGTGACTTCCTCATGGCCCTCAACTTCCTTTCATCCACGGCTATGAACATCAGTGGCAGGACGATTGGCGCCGCGGACCAAGAAATATTCTGCACCTTCAACGGCTTTATAACTCAGGTCTTCGTCATCCAAACAGACTATTGGGTGTTCACCATTGCCATATGTACCTACGTCATATTGGCAGGTCATAAGTCGCTATCTTCCTGGGTGCAAGATCAGCGTTTCTTCATTTGGTGCTTGCTTTGGATACTCAGCGTTCTTTGGGCTTCGATAGGACTGAAGCTAGCAGGATACGGCGACATTGGAGCTTGTATACCTCATGCCTCCCGTGGTCATGAGAGGTCAAACGCTGACGTGCTTAATAGGGTGCTGGTTCACTTCTGACAAAGTTCGCCTGCTTGCCAACTTCATACCGCGATGGATCATCATCATCACCATGCTTGCTATGTACGCTCGCCTCTACCTAATCCTTCGAAGATCGCAAAAGAGCTTTATTTCACTGGGTGATATGGCATCGGACCCCACCTTAAATGAACGAACTGGGAGTGATGCTAGTACATCGTATCAAGACGTGTGGAGGTTCCATGAACCAGATTTCATAGTTGTCCAAAGACTCCAAAAGGTCAGCCCGTGTTGATTATCCACACACTTCCATGGCAAGCTAATAGTTGATATAGATTGCACGACTGATGCTTATGTACCCCATTGTATATATGCTTGTGTGGACAATACCTACAGCTATTCGCATTTATCAGACCGTAAAACATGAAAAGGCTCCGTTCGCAGTACAGACCCTGGACAAAGTCAGTAACACCCCAGACTTGGCGATGATAATCACTAACATCAAAATTCCAGGCATGCATCGTATCACAAGGTCTCGTGGATGCAATAATTTATGGAATGAACGAGGCTTGCATCAGCCGATGGCGTGAGCGTATCTTTCCTACGGCGAAGAATAGCGAGAGTGACACTGAAGCCTCCCCATTGCAACCCGGAGGCATCGTAGGGCGCGATATTTGGAAGCTCAATCACGGAGTGTCGACCACGAATATCACCTCTACTCCCTTTTCCAGCAAGGACAAGACAAGAAAAAAGTCGAAAGATCTAGTAGCGAGCCAATCACAGATATTGGCGGAGTTTGAGCTTACAATACTTTCAGAAGTTTATATTCCTGAAGGGCGTTCTAGCCGTAACAGTAGATATAATTGAATATTGAGATGATCTTTTTGTGAAAGAAGAGAATATCATTTAATATCATTATAATTTCGAAATCCCAACTCAAGTATCATACTCTGTTATAAAAACAGTTCCTCTCCATCTTTCTCCCAGTGTCGGTTTATAAAAAAGCCCTAGACGAGAAACCAAACACCATTGCTGAATATGCCCGTAAAACTCAAGCTCATGAGTCTTGCTAAATTCAGATTGGCAATCGAGATACTGATCATGGTCCACACTACATGTCATGAAGTTAAAAAAATTGCTTCCTTCAATCGACTCCTGCGTATTGAAGACCAGACCGTAGTTACCACGGGCCTTGTTGTAGAGCTGAGGACCTGCATAAAGAAATTCGACGAGGCGAGCACCCCTGTAGAACAGGCGTTGAGTAAGAAACGCAGCCATAGATTCACTGATCCGATTTTCTCGCAGCTTCCCTAGAAGAAGATAAAGCCTTTTTCGAAACCTTTGGACTTAGAGACGCTCCAATAAATAAGAAAAGCGCCGAAATGGTAATCATGAAGACGACCATAGTGTTCAGAATTACGATGACGCGTCAGCCGCTACCTATTTTCTTGGACAGCATATTAAAAAAAGTTGGAGTTTTGGAAAGGAGAGTTCAATGAGTTCATTTTTCGCTGAGGTAGAGCCTATACATATGAGCAATATCTAAGTATAGAAAAGAACAGCAAAATACTGGTCTCGCTGTCGGGTCGCCGCCAAGGTGAAGTAAGGCTGCGGTTTAAAGCGCAGGATTGGTTGAACTTGACTCAAGATCGCCATGGAGCTGAAACCTGCAGATGAGAAAAGGGATATCGTTTTGAGCTAGACATGCAGGGGGCTCAGCCCTCAAACCTCGGGTTGCGCCTCACCACTTATGGTGTGTTGATTATCGCGGCCTCTGTGAACACTGATGGGCTCTTGATCATTCCCTGCAAAAGGACTGAACGATACCAGGCGCTCAGGTCGCAAGTAGTTTGCATTAGTGAGATGGGGAGAGTTTGAAAGGGTACCCGTTTAGGGAACTTACTGCGATACACCCGATTTCTGGAGCCAGACTGGTGAGAATCAGGTTGTGAACGTATTGCCAGTAAGCAATGCAGAAGGCTATTTGGAAACATGCCAAGAACGCCAGTACCAGCATAAAGAAAGTCCTATTGGTTAGAGAAGCTCCGAGTGGCAATGTTCGACTGCAATCACTACTGATACTCCATTAAGCTGCCTGCCGCCATGTTATACAAGGTCTTTTTCAACTCTATCCAATGCCGGAAACATGAATAGCTTATGTGAGCCTGGAATATGGCAAACCTCCCCTCAGGTACATTTTTATCTTGGTAATACTTTCTTTTCCCTGCTTCAGTACGTCCTCCATTTATCTTTCGCTGCGCGACGGTGTAACTAGAAAATGATATCCTGCAACACAACCAGAAAAGCATGAGAACGAGAAAGCTCCAATAACAAAGTGGGAGTACCAGTAAGGGTAGTTCTTAATTGGAAACCACTTCAACGGAATGGAAGATAGATTACAAACGCGTTTTCAATCGCACTTGTCTTGGGAGTATTTGAATATTAGAATATGTATATATATTAGAGGTTATATTCTGTCAGTGTCAGCTGTAAATTGAGTAGTCGTCTTAATAATGGTCCTTTCTCCTTTTTGTTCATAAAATACGCTTGTAAACTCCAGCTCATAGTGTTACACAGCCCAGTCTGAATATTGCCCATCAGTGCTAAAGCTATCAATTCGTGTGGCCAATGCCTCCACATGCAATGTATGTATTCACAGCAGTTGGTTCGCTAAGGAATCGCGCCATAGCTGGTGAAAGGCCAACGGTTGGTGCGCGCGCTTGAGTAGTGTCACCACTGCAAGGGTCAACACAGGGTGTCGTTATACAATCAATGGAGACGAACCTTTTGAAAGAGGCACATGATCCCTGGTTGGGTACCATCGATGCCATTGAAGGTTGGGTTGGCATTTTTGAGTTATGATTGTTTAGAGTAATTGGTAGGTCAATTCTTGTGGTTTAAATTCTTTCCAGACCTTCAAACTTCTCTGCCCCCCAAGACCTCGGTGATTTTATATATCAATCTAGATCACATATTCAGATCTTTTGCATTCTGTTCTCCTTTGCAACCTAGATTTTGCGCGTCCGAATTAATCTTGATCTATACAGTACCATCTTTTACTAACACCATTTTTCTGATTTCCGTATAATCAAGCATATGCGCTCTCTTGTTGTGCGATCCTTCGTTTTGCGCATGCGCAAAACTGAATGCGAACCCCACCACCCTCTACACCCCTGCTGAACTATGCTGATTGGATGTAACATGCAGTCCTTCTGGATGCCTTGCAGGCCGTCAGCATGCGAACCATGGCTGAAAAGAAAAACGCCTAGCCGGCCGTCAAAGGCGGCCCAGGGGCGGCTAGCGACGTCAGCCAGAAATGAACCCATCTTGACGACTGTCTTTCTTCTTTCAATGCTCTGTGTATCCCTTGGAACTCGGACTTCGCTCCATGACCTGTTTATTTTCAGTTTGCCAGTGTAACACCGAACCTAGCTCGACCCAGGGATAGTCCGCCCGCTATGTCGTCGTCTGAACCGCCAGTTGCCGACGTGGCACCCAGGATTAGGCCTGAAAAGAGCCAGCAAACCACGCATGCGCAGACCCAGTCCTTGCGTGAGCGCCTTAAACACAAAGGAAGACATTACTTCAACAAAGCCCCCGGTTGGCTTCCCTCTTATGCCAAAGGACAACCTTCCGCTCGATTGATTTCTAATAGCCTCAAAGGGAAGATGGCAGCTTTCTGGAAGGATGGGAATTCCTCCTCAACCGTGGACAATGACCTGGACCATCCGACTATGGACTCGCAGGCGGACAATGTTGTACAAGTACCGACCGGGTTACACCAGCATCCTGTGGATCAACCGACTTCGCCCTTTGATGTTCTGGACTTAAGTACTATGGAGACGCCCCCTGCCTACAGGCATGATATTCAACATCGACGATGGCTTAAGGGATACAAAGGAGCCAGAAGGAAGAGAGTTGTTTCAACACCCATTCTGCCCTTGAACTTAGGCGAGCTCACAGGAGTGGGTAGCCAATACGACGTTGCCAACAGGCCAGCATCTGCCTTTATTTTAGGCCCGAACGACACCAATACAAAAGGCAAGGTTTCTTCTACTTTTCTTCTCACCGTGTTATTTATTAACTAGATAAAGATGATGTTATACGCAGGAGAAGCTTGGTATGTGCTCACATATCTTACGCTCCTACAGATGCTGACCCCTTGTTCCAGAGCCAACCGGTCGCTTCATCTTATGATGCAACCATCCCCGAGTACGGCCAAAATTTCTCTTTTGCCAAGTACAACCCATCAGAGCTTGACCTTCTCCGACGGCTTTCCGAGGACACATTTCAAGCCTCGACCTGTGCTGGGGACTCGACCTTTAGCTTTACACGGCCCTCTTCTACAATCTCGGCAGCAAGTACCTGGGACTCATCCATCGGCAGGGCCAGTTCTACTCCGTCCCGCAGACGATCACTGTTCCGAAAGACACTGTCTTCCTCTTCTTCGCTAAACTTTTACCGTGAATCTCTACGTAATAATAGAGATAATGACAAGACACCAGTCCCGCCTATCCCATACCTGGACCCTCAAACCAAGGAGCGATTATCGGCCTCGGCAAATGTGCCAGTATATCAACACCTTATGGCTTCTTCAGAGCCAACTGACTCCATATCCTCTCGATTATCAGACTTGGATAATTCGTTGACGGTCTCTGATCAGGTGGCTTTGGCTGGTTGGGTTGCCCAGCAGCGTCGTTTGAACAAAGGCTTGATCCCCTCTTCGCCATTCAATACGCCAAAGGTCCAGTCACCACTTGTTGATGGAGAGCTACATGTTGAAGAGGGCCCTGATGGGGAGTTGAGTACAATTGAGGAACGGTTGTCAGATGCGGGACTCTCGAATGAGTCGATGCGTAGACTGAGTATGGATGATCACGCCGGCAGAGGACATGTACGGACTCATTCAAGAAAAGAAGCCCCTTCGTCGACAGCGACTAGAATCGATACAACAGTGGATGGCGGTTCAGAAACTGTCTCTAGCAAGGATATCATGGAACACCAAACCACTCCTGGCACATCAGTGGCAGACATCGATACGAGTGAAACCGATGAGTCCATGTCTGATGTCTCACGAGAAACAGATGAGTCTTTTGAAGACGCCTTTCTTGCTACTTCCCTAGATCCAGCTCTCCTAACCTCTGTCACCGCTTTGAAGGATAAAGTCACAGCACTGGTTCTGCAACGTGTCACCGAGTGGGTGAAGACATGCTCACCGGGCCAGAGGCAGACCACAGGTGCCTCTGGTTCTTCTGGATACTCTAGTCAAAAAAACACATCTGCTGGAAGTAACAGAAACAAGAAGAAGAGAGGACTCGATGACAGCGATAATGAAGGTGATGGTACGAATTCCGATGGCAGAGGAAACGGCGACGATCATGAAAAGCGTCGGAAAACAGAGAGTCCATCATCTGTAACAGTGCCTAATCTGGCCTGCCCTTTCGTCAAAGAGTATCCAGGAGAGAAATGGCCTCGATGTCAAAAAGGCTGGCCAAGTGTTCACCGAATAAAGTAGGTCACCCAGTTACCAATTCTTGAAATTATGTCGCTGACTACCAAAGGGAGCACATATATCGTTCTCATAAAGCACCGATCCATTGCAAAAGATGTTTTACAATAGTGAAGACAGATAAAGAGCTTGATGTCCATCTCCGTCAAGAGCCGGTCTGCGAGGTTCTTAATCCACCAAGGGAAATGCCAGGTATTGACCATGAGACTAAAGAGCGTCTCAAGTCAAGACGAGGAATCCAGAATTTCTCTGAAGAAGGGAAATGGAAGCATATGTACAAGACTCTATTTCCAGAAACCCTCGATATACCATCGCCATGTAAGTTGGCTCCGGCATCTTTTCTGAGATATCCTTTCAAACAACTTTACTAACTTCCCGCTAGATTGCGACTTACAAATTGTCGAGGCACCTATGACCGCCGAGGCAAGGGCGCAATATCGCAGTTTTCTCCGACAAGAGGTTCCCCCTCGTGTGATACGCGATATCAACGCCAACGTACGAAACATGCCAGGATTCCAATTCAACTCTGAAGTATCTGAGCGCAGACTTTATGAAACTATATCTTCTGCGGTCTGGAACGCTTTTGATGAAGTTCTGCCGAGCTTATTGCCCCAGAATGAGCCCTCGGCTATGTCAACGGGGGCCACAGAGCAAAGATCGCCTGATCCGTCGCTGTCACTACAGGGTGAGCAAGAGCTGCTGAATCCATCTCAGGGGATTGACGATACCACAGACGTGCAATCCTTTCAGGATATTTACGTTGAAGATCCCTTCTCTGCGTTTGACCTATTGGATCCTGGAGATACGCAAGATGGAGATTTCAATTTCCAAGAGTCAGGAGAACTAGCCAATAGCCTTGATCCTTTTCTTTTCAACTCTAGCTTTACCTCGTAAAATTAGCTAGCCATAAATCTTGATGTATAAAAAGTCAAAGTATTTTCAGAAGTGCCGCTGTGCCGCAAATGCAACTGCAAGGGTAAGACCAACAACATCAGGCCATTTACGGGGCGCTTTTTATATGTCATGAACGTTATGCCCCAATTAGATCCAGGCGAATATTTTATGGTTACGGAGTAATCGGCAAAGATTCTCGTTGAGGATTTATTTTGCGTGCCGATACGTGGCCAGGTCTCACGTTTTTAGTGGGTGATACGAAATTTCACCTTCTCTTCTCTCACGTAATCCGTGGCGAGATCAGCCGGGGGTTTTAGGAAAAATCTCATCTTCTCTTTGATCCTCTGTTTATCTTGTTTCCATGCGTCATAATCTTGCTCTCCCTGCCAAGCACCGTAGTCATCAACACCGCCGATCACGTCAACATGGAGCCTACCAAGCAGACGTAGTACTCTCATCTAGTAGCGCGGAAATGTGGACGCAGCCTGGAAGTTTCTGAACAAGAACTGGGAAGCAGCGTCGGCCTCTTAATATATGTTGCGGCCCCAGCGGTTACGTTATATATACCCTATATTTTCCACTGATCACATTTGATTACTACTATCCAGAGACTTCTATATATTGAATTTACTAATAAAAGATATAATACTTCAGTCACAACTTAGTATTATACTTTAAATTATCTGGAAATATAAACTTAATATAGATTAATTCATTAAGTTTAAAACTTTTCATATTCTGGCATGCCCTTTAGGCGAGACAGCTATGCAATAATAGTGTTATTCAACCCTTTTTATTTAAATAATAATGAACATAATAAACTAAATTAAAAGTATCTAAACTAGAAGTATAGTAAGCTCTTCAGTATTAAAAATCGTGTCAAAAGGTATTTCGCATCTCAAACTATCAAACCTTCCAACCCCTACTCGCTTATACGTCAGAGGAGTTTTTCGAACTTGTAAAAGTATAAGGAAATAAAATGCGGATTTGGGAAGGTCTTGGTAAATAAGCATGAGCGCCACGGTTGCTGAACGGACTGGCCAATCAAAATTGATATATAAGCTGTTGATGAACTGTCCATCCTTGAGTGCATTTCCGTATCGATCTACTTCAAAGTTCGTCAGGGTCGATTTGATGGTGAGCACAGCGAATTTCAGAGGAGACGTATAGGGATGGCCCTCCCATTCGACTGTCCAATCCACTAATGTTGAAAATATTCGTAGGCTCTTATTTATTCCTCCTTCATCCGAGAAACAATCGGCTGGAACTGGGCAGTTCGAGACGCCACGCAAAGAGCTCAACCATGTCCAAGACGGAACATCGTCTTTGATAAACGGCCCGTCTCTTGTATGGGATTTCCGATATGGAGGCATCCACAAGAGATCGAACGGAAAGGTGCTTTCCCAGAGTCCAAGAATTGGTTTCGCGCTGAAGTTCTTCTCAAAATAGTCAATGAAACCAGCCATGGCCGGAAATCGATCCTTTTCATAAGTGAACTTCCGTTGGGAGTAGTCTCGAACCAGAGGCCACCAAAGCTCCCTGAACCAGTGTTTGTCGTGATCTATTGAGAGCGATCCAATCAATTTATATCTTTCGCCTTCCCCGGCTGAAACACCACTCTCGGGATCAATGGAAGTTCTGCACTGCCATATGATCTGTTCTTGCATGAAGTGGATAGTTCTTCGAGAAAAAAACTGCTCTTGCAAGACCCAACCGCGGCTGGCAAGCGGCCTATCTTTAAAGTTGAACCATACAGACTCGGCGAGATGTCTTTGCATAATCAGTGCGGGATGGTCAGTTGAATCTTGTGGGTCGATGAAAGAACTTGGTGATAGGCTGCCACGGACCATTTTTCTGTCCCATTGATCAAGAAACAGACCGCCATGACTATCAACTGCAGCAGCTGCGGCAATGGTCAGTTGGCTGGTTTGGTATATCAATGCCATCCGCAAGGCCTCAGAAGCCCACTCCTCAGGGTCATTCTGGACGATGCACAATGCATCAATCCACAGATATCGGAAGCCGATGGTTCTAGCAACTCGGATAGTATCACGGTATGTTTTTGGTAGATCTGCTACTGATAAGCCATCTTGATGTTGATGTAGATTTTGAAGCGTCGTTTTGAGAAAGGGCAATTTCCCGTCCCCCCAGCAATACGATAGTGAACAATATTCGGGGTTTTCTTCGACGGGCGTCGTTATCAAGTGCACTTTACCGAGTGGGGACACGGCATCCAAGTCGAGAAGCCTGCGAGGGTACGTCTGCTGTACCTCCTGGCACGTCTCATGATGTGCATGACAATCTGCTAGCCACGTTGTTATGATAGACAGCCTTGAGTCTATATTCAATAGATTATCGCACCAGAAAGGGCGGTCGTTAGTATCTATTTATAAGATGTTAGCTAGATCTCTTTCAAACTCTCAAACCAAGCGTTATGACTAACTTGGATTGCCCATGAGCAAATATCTATAAGGTAGGACACAGACCTCGAAGATCTGGTTTTCGTGGACACCGCAGCGAATTTTGCAAAGCGAGTTTTCCTCCTCGATTAACAACAGGTGTCCCCGATGATGACGAACCGCAGCACAATTACTTTCAGAAGGCGGGCTCTTGTCATGCAAATTCAAGATGCTCCAACAAAGTGCACAGCTCTCGGCTGACAGCTGGAGGTCACTGATGGTGTGGTGATCGACGTAGCCCACGAAATCAGTGGCGCTGCTCTTTGGCTGCCATGCGAAGAGTACAATGGCTTCGCAGAGGTCGCAGAGTGGAAGAATGGCGCCACAGTGTTCGCAGCAACCAGTATCCCCATACTCAGCCGAGTGGGAATCATCCGATTCAGGATCGGTAGCGCAGAGTGCGCCTGCATTACTGCATTTTGACTTGCAGGAGTTGCAGAGTCGCTTAGGGGTGTTATTCTCTTTGTTTTTCTGCCCGTGGCTGGTGGCACTTGCGGAGCGCTGCGTGATTCCCTGCTCCTTTGCTTCCTCTCCTGATTGTTGGCCGGCCGGATTATCTCTGTCTGTGGAAACCTCCTCGAATACAGAAGACGAACGCCTCCTCGCTGGAATCCAAACCATTGCGAAGTATCGCTTCACCTTTCTCGTCCGGCAGGTGGGAAAGAAGATGCAAATGTTGACGCAGAGGTTATGTTGGGTGTTACGGCCCAACCGCAGGACGCGGGGTTTGTAGACCACGTCAAGGTAGGGCTGAATCCCCACACGGGAGAGCCCGGAGGACCAGGGATGGGCTAAGATAAGAATGGCTGCAGCGACCCACCTGCTTAGACTCTTGTTGAACCCACAACAGCCTAGCTAGCGCTGCAAATGCTTGATTAGCGGTGCTAATATACTCCCAAAAAGGCGGCACTGATGAACATGCCCTCTGGAGTGGTGAGCATTTTCTTCACACTGGCTGTTGGATTTGGAATTCGTCACCAGTCCTATCGTTGGGAATGGATCATTGCTTGTATCATCCCGGCGTAAGTCCATTAATCACTATGAAGATTTCCGCCAATGTTTGCAGCATTATTGGTGGTGCTTTGATGTCTCTTCTCCCCCCAACAAATAAGGCTGGTTCCCTGGCAGGGATTTATCTCGTCAACGCTGTCGTTGAACCTTTGACGATCTTCGAAAACGTAAGAATGCACACGGAGAACTTTGGATGATTCACTGACATACAATAGTGGACGGCCGCAAACTTTGGAGGTGCCACCAAACGAGCATTCGCTGCAGCTATAGTCAGTGAATCGTTTTCTCTGGGTAACATTATAGGGCCTCAGACATTCCAGGCCAGAGACGCTCCTGACTTTCGACCTGCTAAACGGGAACCCAAGCAGGATGCGCAGTAACAACCTTCTCGTTGTTTTTGTATTATGTTTGGGCGAGTAAGAGACGGCATGATCAGAGCAAGCAGCTGGAAGATTCGTACATGTCGCCTGAGGTTTGGTCGACGAAGACGGATAAGGAGAACAAGTATTTCCGCTACACGTACTAGTACAACGCCACTGATATCAAAAACGAGATAAACAGCAAACGGCTGCATCGTTTTGCGCAGGGTGTGATTACCGTGATAGTGGATCAGCTTTCGTTGTTTGTATTTGTTTAGGGTAAAGACTGTAAAGAGTTCTAGAAGGAATATGTCTGGGCACCATTAGGTCTAATAGCTATTCAGGTACCTATCTATCAGTGACACCTTCACAAATAGTACGTATTCTGTGATAAGAACGGATGCTTTCATACATGCAGTCAATTTGTGCAATGAGTGCTGGACGGAGTATGTTGTTGCACGGGATAGACTAGCAGAAATTGCAAGACTTGCATAGCAGGGTCAGAGTTGACAAACTGATGGCGTAGACTTTCTGGAATTCTACTTGACTATTTCTGAGACGAGGCGCATGGAACCTTGTATGTTCCGCTTTTTGTTCTTTCCTTCGGATGCAATATAACCCTGTGCGCACGATGGTTGAAGAAAGTGTTTGTGTGCTGCAGAAAGCCCTCATGAAAGTCTCCAACTTTCATTAAACTGATTAGGGTTAACCTTATGTGTTCTGATATCGCCACCCACTGGATCTCGTGTGGCAGAATTATTTCTGAGAACCCAGATAGAAGTTGGACAGAGGACTGCATTCGTTCGCCTCAGTATATCCTTCCTATTCAATACCCTCCTTTGGCCATTTGCCGTGCTAAGTTAATAGACTTTGCGTGTAATCTGTACGCATAGCTCAAGAGCTAGGGCTAAAACAGCTATGTAAAGTAGTGACGGTCGCTGATGTGATGGTGCTTCCACTGTAGGGATCGTTACATGAGAGAATTAAACATCAGAAAACGTGTCCCTGAAATGTTCACGACGAATCTCAACCCAGCAAGACCAGATTCTCAAAGCACAGGTTCAACCAGCTCATGCACCTACGCGAACCTCTACGATGGTTTAAATGATTTACGGATGTAGACTTCCAGACGTTCAGGTAGAAAGAAAGGTAAAAAGGCCTCATGCTTTATTATTCTGCATAGCCTCTCGGATCCCAGCTATACAGACGAAACATCCTCGTGCTATTAAGCAGAAGATAAGGCTGCCTGTCCCTCCCAAAACCACCCATACCCGTCCAATTTTCCTTCATGTGAAACTCGCCTGTCCAGAGTCCTTCAGAACCAACTTATCCTCCTCAAGGCAATAGCGATGCAATACCAATGAATGAAGACCAGAGTCGATGCGGGCAGTTCTCCGTGTGGCGAGTTCGAGCTTGGCTACCAAACACAATGGACCCATCCATCAAAGTGTTGAAGTAGCCTAGGTCAAGGCCTTAGATCCGGCGGCGGGGAATGAGATCAAATGGATCAAGGATCTCATCGATAATGTCCCGTGCTTGGAGAGGCTTGTTGTCCTTGTCCTTGCAAGGGCAAGCCCGAGCATCAAGAGGAACATTCGTGCTGTTGGTAGGCTTTGCGTGGGGACAGCCTCGGGCGTGGAGATGCGGGATCGGGAGGTGTTTGATCCACTTACAAGGACAAGCTCGGGCCTTCAGAGTTGGGGGCACCGGCTTATCCTTGTAAGGGCAATCTCGCGCGTGCAGTGTAGGAGGCTTAGACTTGTTCTTGTTCTTGTCCTTACAGGGACAGTCTCGGGCTTGAAGAGAAGGGGGCTTGGGATCCTTCTTGTAGGGGCAATCCCTAGCGTGGAGAGAGTCGTCTTCGCGAGGCTCGATCACATTCTGTTTGACGGAAGTACCATTGCAATGGCCAGCAAGACGAATCTCAGCATGTCTCTCGTCGTCGCCCTGTGGAGCGGACGAGGCGAGACATGCCAATAGTCCAACGAGGACAATGGCGTACAGGAAGAGTTTGGGCTTCAGGATGGGATACATGATGAAGAAGGTGGTGATGTTGATGGTCTAGGTAGATATGGGTTAGGGTCCAGGGTTGATATTGTGGCTTGTATAACATCTTAGACTTACCAAGAAGGATAAAGAGCTCAGATCATACAGTTACGTTGATTCAATGATGTTGGGAAGAAGAAACGCAGAGGTGAAGAGGGAGCAAGGTCTGTAATTTATACTTGATGAGCTAGGGCAAATAAGGGCACTTCAGCAAACAAGACAATGGATTACTCGGCAACTCTGCAGTGGCAACGAGGAACCTCTGATAGACTTGAAAAAGATGATTCGACAGTACGGATCCTCAAAACGACCGTTTCAAGACGGGAGCCAGTAACGTGGATTGGATAGCCTAGGGCTGTGTTGCCCGGGACGTCCTCAATATCAAGGGATGTGGAAGACTAACTTCGGCAGAACAAGTGCTGGCCTATCCGATTCGGTCATGCCCCTCTGGTACCATCAGCACTCGAGTAAGGTTCCCCTGGCTCCTGGGTGTCACTCAGATACCCGCGTGAGATAAGGTTTGGCTATGAACTCTGATACGACCAACAGTGCCTAAGTCCCACATACTTGATACAGTTTCCCTGACGTGTAAATATTAGCGCAGATGTCTGGACAGAAATCATGATTTTCTGCACGTGGAAATGAAGTTTGACTTCGTGGTTGCGATGGTAATTCCAGTGCTGGGAGTTCACAAACATTAGGTGTGGCTGGCGAGGTTCCCGAAAGAACATCACCGAAATTAAATGTCCCACAATATCGAACGGTCTTGGGTCTAGCCTGTAGCTTAAAGCCTGTTGCTTTAGACATCTTGACGGCATTTGAGCTCTTGACGCATGGAGACCAGCCTTATAGATGGGATCACACAGGCTCATCATCTAATAATCTTTAAACCTTTTTGAGTTTATCTACGCTTGAATCTACAATCACTCAGGCACTCTATAGCTACCCCCAGACTTATCTAAACTTCAAAGATGTGGCAAAAATAGAAATAATGTTCGAGATCATGCCTAATAACGGATATTCACGCATAGCACGAAAGTTCCAAATGGGATGAGAACATACCTCATGACTTAACAAGCCACATATGCTGCCAGCTCACTAAGAACAAAGCTCACTCTGTTGCTTTCTCGAGCACATTCTAATTCTTATTTTTGTCAGTAACAATCCAAAATTGATCAACGTTATAAAGCTGAAGCATCGTGTTCTCACAGGTTTATTCGCTCAGCTAGGATCAATAGCCCTGCTCGCCTATAAAAGCAAGACCTTGTCCCATATTCCATGGACTGAACTTCTTCCTTCAACACACTCATCGTCTTTGACACTTCCCCAAACACAGAGTCTCAAAGACAATTCTCTACCCTTCTCTAAGCAAGACCTCAATCTTGGTTACAATGATCTTTCCAAAGTTCATCACATCCTTTCTAGCCTTCGGGCTCACTGTCTCGGCGGATGATGGCGTCGTGTCCGTTAACGGCACTATTGAGCTTGTCGCCCCTCTCACCAAGACCACTCAGGTCACCAAGATGAAGACAATCTATATCACTGACCCCACCGGAACCGCCATCCCCACCACTGTCGATACCAACTCTACCAACCCTCTCTTGGGCCCCGATACAACCGTCCTCCCCAACGCTGACGACTGGTGGGAGGGCAAGTTGGAGTTCGACAACATTGAGCGGGAGTATGAAGGTCCCGGTGAGACTGATCAATGCAAACATTGCAAGGATGAGGAAATTTGTAAAGTGTGCAAGCAGTACAAGATTGGTAGGGAACTCGTCCCTCTGACCAAGGGTAAAGCCTGTGGTGAGAGAGCTCCTTATCATTTTTTCCTGGATGATCCTTTTGCACGATCCGCACCCTGGTGTGTCAAGCCGGGCACCAACTTCACTGAAGCCATCGAGAATGTCCATGTTTATTTCAAACAGGTCAATAAGAACCCCATCACCATTGAGGTTACTGTCTTCAACAACGGCACTGGTCCCATTACTCTCTGGGAGCAGACTTCGCCACTTGATAAGCGGGCAGATCTGTGGGGCTTCTTCAACTTCGAGACTGAGATTGAAAATGTCAAATTCGGAGTTCGATCAATGGAGATCGTGCATGGTTATCGACCTCAGAACGAGACTGAGCTGCTTCAGATCGAACCTGGGAAGAGGGAGACTCGCCAGACTGTTATCCCCTCGAATGAAGAGCACTATCAGTGGAGGGGTCAGGATTGGCTGAAGATGCTCCATATTGGCGGTGAACCTAACATGTTGATGTATGGAAACTGGTATGGAATCTGGCCCGCCAACAAAACACAGGTCATGAACTCAGACTCCCCTCACGTATTCGACTTCTGGGAAAAGCTTACTATTCCCTGGCGCGGGCAGGTCGAGGGGACAGATGTTGGTGCTGGTTACCTGGACAACAGAATCAAGATTGAGTTCTAATGATTAGGCATTCACAGCCCTGGGTTCTCTGAATTGAGAGGCCGAATTGTTTTGTTTTGTTTTCTTTTGTTAAAAGTTGGATACCCAATGCGGCGAGGTAAAAGGGAATGCAAGGGAATTGATGGAAATTTGATCCAGTCAGTTCATGTATGAAGGAATTTCGGCCGATTCTCCAAAAGGAAATGCGTCAGAAAGGAATGAGGATGCAAAACGGTCTTCTAGCTAGATCTAATGTATTAGCCAACAATCTAACCATTCATTCACATTTTTGCTTCACGATATCGTCACTCTTTAAAGTTGTGTGTATCAACAGTGATAACTTTAATTGCGGGTTACGAGCCCTACCGCATCAAGACAAACTATTGTGCGAAGGAGTAAAGTGAAGGCTTTAGGGTTCAATCATGAATCTTGTGACTTGGTGGACATTGAGAAGGTAGACAACTTGACTGAAATCAACGCAGACAGCTGTCTGCTTACCTCATGTTCCGGCAACTATAGAGCGGCTCAACAATAACAATTCAATACATGGTAGAGAAATTTGTCCTGCGTTCGCATTCGAAGTGCCATTGATGTTTCACTGGGCACCAGGAGCCCTTTCGCAAAATTTCATGTCCTCCCAGGTATTCATGTGATTCAGAAGCGGCCATATCCGGACCACTTACATCCCTGTACTGCGGCTGAGGCCGTCAACCTTTACACCTGCTCTATCAAGTAGGATTGTCATCACGATCGATACGCTGACAATCCGATAGGGCTGCCCACGTAGCTTCAGCTGTGGGGTAGCGCTCCCAAAAGCTGTGATCCTCCACAAATCTCGCCCTATCGGGTGATTTTTGTCATGCTGACAGGTTACAGCGTTGAATCTGGGCGTTTTGTTCCTGGCGGGCCGTAACACCACTCTCGGGCGCTTTGACTAGGCGCATGACCGACGATCTCTGCACCTCGCACTTCGGCCTCGCTGACAGGTCCAATCTTTGTCACAATTAGCTTCATGCCACCTGAGCAGCCCATTCAAGTGGAGCTCTTCGACGTATTCGATTATATAACGAAAGATGCGATTTTATAAAGCTCAGCCTTCACGGGAACAAAAGATCCTGATAGGTACAGATGAGAGTGATGATCTGCATTACATCCCGACAAAGGACCCTCGGCCCCCAATCGAATACGCCCGAGTGTCTCAAAGAAGTGGTACTGTAGCTGAAAAATCCGGTAATTCTTCTTGGCAGCATTGCGCTACAAGGCTGTTCATAAGCATAACCCGCCTGCCCACTCACACAAGACTCAGCCTTCGGCACGCTAGATTTATGCGTATCCCATGCGATTTCTAGGAGAGGTGTTGTGATTGGTTATCAATTGAAACATATTGCGGGTTAAGGAGGATTCAATGGGCAAGATAAAACCCGTTTAGATAGAGGAACGGGATCCTGTCAGCAGAGCATCTCAAGTAAGCGTGATCAGGCAATTATGACGATCGCATTGCTCGGATACAGTACTGAGATCTCGATGATGAGGAACTCAACTGTCGGTGCCCAAGTTAGGAAACATGAAGCATCAGTATGTTGCATGGAAAGGATAGGAAGGAAACATGTGAGGCTCGGATGTATAAAAAGGGCAAAAATACCACTGAGACTGGTCTTTGGATCATCAAGTCACAGCACCAACAGCCTTCAATTCGCTCAATAACTCGCAAGTCTCTCCAAGATGATGCAGTCCACTCTCCTCCTTCTTTCCACCGGGCTTCTTGCTCTGGCCTCACCAGCTCCACGAGCTTCTAAGTCCTTTGCCTCATTCCTCGACAAGCGTGACCCCCCGATGGTTGACGGTGCTTTCTCAGACCAAGAGAAGAAGCAAGCCAACGAGGGAGCTCGTGATGCACTGCAACTCGCTTACTATGCCTTGACTCCAGGTCCTTTAGGCGATGAGATCTTTGCAAAGTGGTTTGACCCTGCCGACAGAGATACTGTCAACAGTAAGTATTCACACATCTCTTTGGAGAAGTAATTATTAAATATTCCGGCAGAGGTCTTTGACGCAATTCTCGGACCTGACCATGAAGATGGGAAGGGTAATCCACTTCTTGGAAAACTCAAGATCATGCCTGACTACAAGGATCCTGATGACGGCCTATTCTCGTGCGACGGCGATACCCAAGCCGAAACCCGAGACGCAGGCGGTGAAAACCCAGAAATCATCATGTGTCCCAAAGGTTTCGAGAGCGGCGGAATCGGTAAAGGCTACGATGGTGTAGACCCAGTCCAGTGCGATAAGTTCGACGCCCGCGTATCATCAAAGATGGAGAGTCTTGGATCTATTCTCATTCACGAGTATACCCACTATGATAATCTTGTCAAGGGTATTCTTCCCAAGTTGGGGACTGATGACCATGCTTATGGACCGTATGATAGTCAGCAGTTGAGTCGGGAGGATAAGTTGGATAATGCGGATAATTACTCTTGGTTTGCTAACGAGTTGCATTGGACTATTATTTGTGGAAAGAGTTTTGATGCTCCAACCACGGCGGATTCAAAGCGAAAGGCTTAGATGATGGAGTCTGCTGATGGTAATGGGCCTGTGACGTGCTATGTATGGATTCTGCTGTTCATAGAGACAGATTGGCTTTGATACTTCTACATTTTGGTACATAAAATATTTTTTTCTCATCTGTTTCGTGTTTTTGAGTTACGTTATCATTCGTGGCCTTGATTGCCAATATGAAGGATCGGAATCATGCAGTGTAAGCACGAATGATGTCATTATAGCATAGCCTTAGGATCGATTGAACAGGGCTGAGTCACCACGTATCAAACACTTGACATATAAGACCACGCCCTAGACCTGTACTTCACTCGAGACTTCACTTCCACATTTAGTCTATTCTCTTTTTGAATCCGCAAAATGGCAGATCCTACCTCTCAGCCCCCAAAGCTTTCCATAACCATGTCCATCGACCCCCCAAAATTCACACGACGTTCTGAAACACCACCCACAATCTCAATCACAGCAACTTCTCACGCTAGTGAACCTATCACCATATTCACCTGGCAGAATATCTTCAACCTCGCGCTAGCTCAACGACGCAAGAACTTCATCTGCACAGATCTCACGACAAACTCACCTATTCAACTAGAAGTTACCAAGGGTCCAAAACGACCAGGCTTCGGTTTTGAACTTGGCGGTCCTGATGACGAGTATTACATCACCCTGGAGCCAGAAAGGCCTGTCACTGTTGCGCATAGGTTTTTGAGGGAGTATGCAATCGAGGGTGACAAAGCTTTTACGCCAGGTCATAAGTACCGACTTGAAGTGCGTGAAGATGAACAAGTTAAATGGTGGCGCTATGGGAAGAAAGAAGATGTGTTAGCGCCTCCCGGGCAGCGTGAAGCAAGGCAAGGTTGTGAAGATGCAAGCGGCCCACCAATTAGACTTGGTCCGGTTGAGCCGGTCGAATTTGAGGTTGAGTAGCCTGGAGGCAATAGGAGGACATCAAATGCCAAATTGGAACACCATTAGTCTCTCTAAGATGTATGATCGACAAGAGAGGTCATGGCGTAATAGACTAGGGTACAATCATTATTATTCGTTGTGAACCCAAAATCCCAATAACACTTCCTCTTCTCCATGCTGCAAACAAGTAATGGGATATCTCACTGATTCTTCCGCCGTCGCTCTGTCTCTCGTGAAATTTTCTTAAAGAATGCATTCTGATCATCCTTCTTCTTCTTCAATGTACTGTTGGCCGATTTGTTCTGTTCAATATAGGCCATATCTTGTCCGCCGCTAAGTTCGCCAAGTGCACCAGCTACTCGTCTCACTTTGGCCTTCTTTCCTCGACCACCACCTGCCTTCGCACCAAAAAAATAATCCGTCTCGACGCTTTCTTCCATCGAGGTTTCGTTGTCGATTAATGTGCGCTGAAGTAATTCATGCCGCTCAGAGGCAGTGGCAAACGCCAAGTCGGGCATTTTGTCAATGCCAGCAAGTTGTGTAATGACTTTAAAGGCGTAACCTTGATCTACAAGAAATGCCTGGCGCTTTGATGAATAGTACATTTCTTGGGTGTCTTTAGACACAAGAGAATAAAAAAAGGCATTAAATCCCTCGTCATTTCGGCGTTTAGCTCGCAAGATCCGGCCAAGTCTCTGGGCTTCTTGTCGGCGTGAGCCAAAGTGGGAGGAGATCTGAATGAGACATGTAGCCTCAGGGAGGTCAAGTGATGTATCACCGATCTTAGAGAGGAACAAGGTGTTAACTAATGGGTTGCGTTGGAAATTCTCAAGGATTCGGATTCGTTCCTCTTGTCCAGTCCCACCATAGATAAAGGCCTTGCCCAGTTTCAAAGCATAGAGCTTAAGCGAGTAGAGCTCATCTGAGAACACAATAATCTTATCACCACGACCTTCATGATAGTTAATAAGATACTGGCAGGCCTGAAATTTAGAAGGATTGATGGCGCCTAAAGTCCGCTTCATTCTTGACGGCAGTTGAAGATATTTCTCATAGAATTCGGTTGGCATGGGGCACCAGACCTCTGCACATTGGACCCGTGCGATATGTCCTTGTTGGGAGAGTTCCTTCCAGTTCGCTTCATATAGCTTCGGTCCAATTAAGAAGTTAAGATGTGAGATCTTATCATCTTCGCGGAGAAGAGTAGCTGTAAGTCCAAGTTTAGAGTGAGATTTAATGGATGAAATGACACGTCTAAAAATGTTGGCAGGTACAACATGAACCTCATCAAGAAGCATTAGGCCCCATTCCCGGCCTTGCAAAAAGTCCATCATCTTCTTAGAGTCATGAGATCGCTCGCGGCCATTGGTAACCATGGAGTATGTCGTAACAATGACACCAGTGCTGCCAGAGAATTTGTTCTTATTCTCGGCTGTAAAAGTGGTGATGTCGTCAGGATTGATGTTAGACCATTTCAGAAACTCATGACGCCACTGGACAGCAGACACAGAGCTCGTACAGAGTACAATGACACCCTTTCTAATTGTACAAGCTGCCGTGATGCCGACCAAGGTTTTACCAGCGCCACATGGCAAAACAATGATGCCGCTTTTTGCTCGCCCATTGCCGAACATCTTGCTTAAGCTCTTCTCTTGGTATGGCCTGATTTGGGTATTAGGTCGCAGGTCAATCGCTAGATCAGGGTTGATGGTATCGTATCTGAAGTCATACTCTTCAAGAATGGGATAGGAAAGATCCAGGCATCGCTTCTGAACAATTTCGACGGCGCTATCGGGAACTTCGAAGGCATGTACGGCTTGTTTCTCATCGTCGTTGTCATCTTCGTTCAATACGATTTCAATATCTGCATTCGGATTCAAGGATGAATCATCCTTGTTCACGTTGTGAGGGAGGTTGGCTTGATGAACGCCCGCCACGTTCTTTGTTCCAGGAATGACCAGCCCACTTAACGCCGGTGCACGCATGGTAGTGATCTCATCGGAACCCTGCACTCGAAGCGGGCCAATTATTTCATCTTTGAGCAGCATCTGGAGAATCTCGGCATCCATACTCTCAACGAAGTATTTGTTGTTCTTCAAAACCAGCTTCACCTTACCATAGCTCTTCGTACAAGACTTGATAAACTTTTGAATGCTCTGTGGAAGTTCTGTTTTGAGGAATCGGTCCAGTGTGTTGATGATGTCATCAGGATTCAAGCCGACAGAAACAGCGGCGTAGAGACTATGAGCCGTAAGGGCATACTCGTGGAGGAAAGCTGGTCGGGACCGAGGTTCGGCGATAGTAATGAGAAAGTCGGTCGCTTGATCTGCCAAGGGACTGAAGCGCTCGAGGATTATGACACCGCGGTCAGGATCTATCCAAAGAGGGCGGTTCATGTTGTCGGGTTTGAGCGATAGGCAAGAGAAGTCGTGCTCGCCAAAGTAATGTGAAGCTAGATTATGTCTGACTTTGTCTTGGCGATGAAACCGGTTGCTGGATACGTCCCACGATTGCACAAATTGATCCGACTCCTTCTCAAGCTCTCTCTCCTTCTCGGTCACCTCTTCACCGACCTCGCCATTGTTGTCAGAAAAGGTAGAAGGGCTGTCGACGTCTCGGGGAGTCGCGGATCTGGGGATCGAGATGCCGGAGAGCTTACCAGCCTTGGCCGAAGTGTATGTCGCATCTTGAGCTTTTCTCTTAGGAGGCATGGTGGCCCGTTGATGTTGGCGACGAAGCGCGCCCAATATTGCCGTTGGCGTGTTGTTGCAGGGATAAGAAATGGCTTTGTTCCTGGCGGCGCGATCAAAAATCAAATGACTGAAGATGACTAATGGCCTTAATCAGCTGCCGCACGTGAACAGCTCGGGTATTGGCACAATTACAATTGACAAGAACGTGTCATTGTTAGGTATACTTAAGAAAAATTGCCCTTTATCCCTCTGTTCTGTCTTGCTCTACTCTTTTATGTGTATTGTTCGCGCTAGGTGATGCCACTTCGATGGGATGACCTCTTGTGAAGGAGTGGAAAACTATTGAACAAGACAAGGAAGAGTCGCCCGCTTTGACGCAGCACTCAATATCTACAACGTCCTGTTCTCGAGATTACGGACAGAGTATACAGACATATTGCACACAGGCAGCTTTGGACCCCGGGTTGGCTCGTTTTGTAAGGCTAGCTATATGTTCTCCATTATTATTTGTTCAGGCCAGACGATTGTCGCGAGGGCATCATTGTATAGCTGCGATGTTGAGTTTCAGCATGTCCTAATTACCTTTCTCAACTCGGCCTTCCCGTCGTCTTTATAATTTTAATTACTGGTCGCAATACCTCTGGCTGCGGTACCTATCTGGATACTTCCGACGCAATCTTTCCGCCCAGAGAAGCGCTTGTCAAACGTATATTTTTTTGCTTACTCTTTATTCTACGTCCTGCGCATCAAGGAAGGCAAAGAGGTCTCGTCTCTGATATGTTTCCATACACGCAGATATTTGAGTCAGTGGCCTTTGATCATATTGATCTCGAGCGTTCTTTGATGAGACTTGGACGACGCATCAGCTTTGTACCTATAACCCCCCTCTTCTCTACGATTTCGTGACTCTCATCTTTCAGGCAGACCGACAGATAATGAGACGATCCAAATTTTACTATTTACAATTATAATCACATGATCTGGTATTTTATGGAACATTGGTTTATTTAGACTGCTGTCTTAACCTCCTGTTACCTTGAGCGAAGATTTACTACTTGGTGATACTCAGCGCCTTCCGGGATGTCAAATCATTGGGCAAACTAGGGTTGCTGCCTCTAGATTGGCAATACATAGATGTTTACTGTTCTAATATCTGAGGTTGACATAATATCTAGCATCTTGCCTGTCTAGCTAGCTCTTGAGCATCTTCCTCTTTCCATATCTTGTACAAGTTCCTTCCTATTAGGTACAACACATGAAGTACGAAGACTACCTAGGGGCATCTTTCTAAAAAAAAATTCATTTCTCAATGAGACAATTACAAAAAAGCAAACTTCCGGTCTTTCTTTATTTCTTTCGTCTGAATGATCTTCGAGAGTTGAATGTAGTTTTATTTGCTTCGTTTCCCTGATCACGTGGTCGACATTCATTTGAATATTTAGACTCCTACCGAGATGGTGGCAAATTCAGACTAACCTTCGAGTAACAGAGAAAACATAATCAACGGCAGTTTATTATACTTTGGGTATATTAGATTTGGCCTAGTCTTATGGAATCTTCTCCATTACCTAAGTGCAATGGGTATTACATTTACAGATTATTAGTGTGCAAGGGTTATTATCAATATTTGATATGCTGAAACATGAAATCTTTGATGTTGAATCTACAAATGGCAGCGAGCTCTTTCTTACTTGCTACGTTAGTGGATCCGGCGCTTCTGACTATCTTAATCAGCGTCTGGTTATCCACCAACTGTAGTTTTATGTATTAAACTGTCCACTCGCAAGCTAGTATAGATTCGGATTACTCTATCTAATAAATCCTGGTTCCGCACTACATAGCTCGCAAGCTTAGACTAACCAGTTTGCAAAATGTGCGTTAATTGTTTGTCTATAATATCCCTGCCATGCGCCGATTATCGTGATTTAATAGAGATCCATTTCTCCCTTTAAACTTAGAAGTCTTTTCCACCACCATCAAAACCCACCCCCAATCAAACCTTCTCTGCCTACAAATCTTGTCAAATCTGCACTGTGGCAACATCGCCATGTCTTCCCACACCTCACCAGTAAAGATCACTGAGTATGAGAGGCCACGCGGTCTCGCCGCCTTTATCTTTGGCGGCGCAGTATTATCTTATATCTCCCTAGTTGGTGTCATACTGATTCCTGATGGGAGCTCAAATTGGCAGATATTGGACGATATTTCTCCGGGTACGGCAGAATCATTTCGTTGGATTGTCAAGAAAGGAGTCCCACCACTTGTCTTGATACACACCATAGAGGCAGTGGCATTTGAACGTATGAGGTTGATACCATATGGTATTCCTAGATGGGGACTGCTTTGGTGGAAATGGATTATAACCTGCTGGATCGAAGGTTTTACAAGCTGGAAACGTTTTTCCTCTGTTGTTGCCAAGAAGAAGGTGCATTAGCAGATATGACGGGATTGGTGTAAAGATGGGACAAACACGCTTTGGGGTCGGATTCGGCCATGTTGACAAAGCCCAGTCAGCCTATCACAGCTCAAAGTCAAAACAATCAAAGATGTTCCCACCGTTGACGAAGTTAAATAGGCTGTACGAGCACTACGATGTAAGTTCTCCAATACGGACGCCAAACCCACGTTACAAACAGGCCGTTAACGAACTCTGCAGCTCGAATCTGGCAGATATTAGTCAACCCTGCCTAATATAGGCCTCACTTTCTTTTTGGCAAAATATCCCTTTTCGACTGATCGTGAGGTTGCCGTTCTTTCTCAGGGATACGAATTACTTGAGAGCTGTTGAGAATGGATGTATGTTTATGTAGCCGTCGCGTGGGTTCCTGTTGGAACGCGCAAGATAGCTATCTTTAGACGGCAATTAGTACACCACTAAATCAGCGTGCTACCGTTAATCTCTGTATGACGTCTTTTTCATTTGCTATGTTATATGGAATAATAGTTAAAGAGGCTGCCTGGAACGCCACTAATTATGATGACTGGTACGAACAACAGCCTGGGTTGAGACATTAATAGCATTGCGCCTCTAGACTGACAATGCTTCCCAATCCATGAGTAAAACAATGCAATCGAGGGAGTATGAACTTATGAGATTATTTCAGATTGCAAATCAATTTCCTGGTATCTTTATCCCTAAGCATGTTAGGCCTCCAAAAACCAAAGGACCAGGGTATCTCGTATTCTTCTAACGCTTCAATAAAGTACTTGCCCACAACCCCTCGGTCCACAACAACCCCATTGGCACGGCGGATGTCCCTTGAAATGTCTAATTCCATGAGTGCATCTAGCTTCCGGCTTCAATATATCAACTGCCAATCCAGGCATGGGCGTAAGATGCAAAGCCGCTGTTTCTCTTAGCGATAGTCTACTTGGTCTGTATGCTGCAACCCGTGGTGGTCGATACGGTTGAGGAGCAGGTTGTTGTATGGGCATGTGCCAGGTTGGTGGTATTGGTTGCCTTGGCGCATATTGTGGACTATGCCAGGTATGAGGTGGTGGCCCGGGTGGGATTCCTTGGTAGATATGGAAGACGTTACCGGTGTAATGAGTATGGTGGCTTGCAGGTCCTGGCGCGGCGAGTTGGGGTTCTGAGGCAACACTTCTGATTGACTTTGCTGGTGTTTGGGGCATTGGAGGAGCTGGAGTCGGTGGAATCGAGCGTGGCTTCTCAACTGGTGGAACCTCTGGTTTGATGTCCCCAGCTATGGGGGTATATGGTGGTGGTGGATTGCTTGGAGGGCTTACCTGAAATATCATATCAGTATGGACTCTCAGATAGGTAAAGAAAACTCACGAAGGACGGGTCTACAAGCCATATGTCCGGTTTTGTCGGTTGAGGCGTTGGTCTCGCAGTAGATGAAGAAGATGACGAAGCTGTGCTATGACGACTCGGGGCCATTGACGGGGGACGACTTGGTCTGAGTCTTGTTCCCGTGGGAGTCACAAAGACAGGTTCTTGTCGCCTTCTCTGTGCTCGTTCCCGTCTGTCATCTCTGCCTTCCATAGTAAAGTTTTCGGATGCATTTCCAATACTTGCGAAAGACTCGCGGCGGCTGAAATTTGGTGGTTCAAAATTCTGTCAAGGTCAGTGCCAATCTTATGATTTTAGCAAGGTACATACAGCTTTTCTTTGGAATGCTAAGAAGGCCGACGCATCTAGAGGAACTTGTAGGATCAACCCCGCTTTACTAAGGTTCGCATAGAAGAAGTTCCATGTCATGGTAAGTCGCGCATCTTGCTGAGGGTTCCAGGCTGGTGTTCCCATGCACTGGCATATGCTAAAGCATTCGTTCAGATTTTGGGTGCAGTCATTGATTGCTGTGACAATCTCCTGAGAAATGTCAGATGAGACACGAATCCGTTCTTTGAACTTCAGGTCTGTTTTTTCGTGCTCAACATACTGAACAGCGTGTTCAATATTGAAATGAACTTCTTTATGAGCATGCTGTTTTAACTCTGCAGCGAGCTCTTTCAGCTTCGCAAACATGCGATTGCAGGCAATTTCAAATGTTTCTTGAGATGTCGACATTTTTGCTGATGATGGTTCTAAATGAGTGAAGCCTCGAGCGGCATTTTCCTTCATATGGGAGTTCAGATCCGTTCTCAGACGGAGCGGCTGAAAACTCCGGGCTCCCTGCAGTCAGCCTGGAATCAATATTGGCTGCGGCACATGCTGAGGGTTGAAACGCTGTGGCGCTTCTGGCGCAGGCTAGGCCAGTCCATTTAGATGGCGACGAATAGGAAGCGATTTACCTGTCTCAGCCCGAGCTGGGAGGCCTCAAAATGAATCATTTATTGAACCTTATTCGCCATGTGACTGGACAGGCTAGACAGGGCTGAATCGCAAGGAATGTGACTCCTAAAGGTGTGACGTAGTTCAGTCTTCGCAGGGCAATGGCAGGGCTGTGCACGACATGGCTACCCAGAACTGCAAAGGTCAAAGGATAAAGCCTATAAAATAGTATCAAGCCTCGTAGACGTTTTCTCCGTTATCTCATCTAGTAACGAAGCCATCAGATTTTCTATCTTGAGAACCTTGACTTATTCATCAGTACACTTTTGGGGATCTCATTCGTCGCCATGTCTGCCCAAAACCCCAAACGGCTGAAATTCCTTTCACTCGGTAAACAAAACATTCATCAAGCACGGCTCTCGATATATTCAGCCACTAACACATTTTTTAGACGGAGGTGGTGTGAGAGGACTGTCTTCTTTAATCATCCTCAAAAAGATTATGGATATACTTGGCGCCAAGATGAAGAAACAAGATCTACAGCCATATCAGTATTTCGATCTTATCGGTGGAACAAGTACAGGCGGGTAGGTAATACCTGGTTCAACAGTCCATCATATGCTGACTCAGTGTTAAGAATTATCGCCCTGATGCTTGGCCGTATGAGGATGAGCATCGACGATTGCATCAATGAGTACCAAAGGTTGGGCAGTGTCGTGTTCGGTAAGCCGCAAAAGGGCGAGTATATGTTCGATAAGGACATTCTCGAGCGTGAGACAAAAGCTGTCATTGCAAAATACCTTGGTGAAGCAGATGCGCCACTACAGGATCCCCTTGGAGATGATGCCTGCAAAACGCAAGTTCCAAGAAACCTTTTGCGCAAGTCAAATCACTGATTGGAATCCAGCGTCGTTTACACCCTACCATATCAGAATGCAGTCCAACAGACAGCAACTGCCCTACGTACCTATATCAATGAAGACAAAGACCCGAAACCCAAGGCCTGGACTATCTGGGAAGCGGTAAGAGCAACATCAGCTGCGTTAACAATCTTCGAACCGTTTGTCCATGGCCCACCAGGGAAGGAAGTCCGTTTCATGGACGCTGGTTTTGGATACAACAACCCCAGCGATCTAATACTTGATGAAGCTAGAAGTCTCTGGGAAGGTGATGGTGACTTATCGCTGAGAGAAGACGTTGGAGTTTTTCTCAGTCTCGGTACTGGTATGGGTCACATTGTCCGAATGGACAATGACACGATGCTACAGACAGTCTCTGCAAAGTTCAGAGCACCGACAAAGGCTATCAATGCTATGAAGTCCATCGTCACCGGCACCAACAGAACCAACAGAATTGTCGCTAGCCAGTTTGGTTCTAACAGCGTCCGATACTACCGGTTCAATGTGGACCAAGGTGTTGGAGAGGTCAAGTTGTTCGACCATAAGAAAAGAGAGGAAATGGAAGTTGATACAGATGCATATTTGGAGAGATTCGATGTTGGAAACCAAGTGAAGAGATGTGTCGATGTCATGAAGGT
Organism: Fusarium anguioides; assembly: GCA_012977745.1. NCBI lineage: Eukaryota > Fungi > Ascomycota > Sordariomycetes > Hypocreales > Nectriaceae > Fusarium > Fusarium anguioides. The sequence goes on along the minus strand of JAALXK010000295.1, from coordinate 47,331 downwards.
CTTGCCTGTGCGAGAGCCAGGTCTTTTGGAAAACCGCAATGATGAGGAGGACATCTATAGCTTGGGGGATGATGGAACTCCGGAACAGCGGAAGCTTTTAGAGAGGTTGAAGGCTTTGAGAATGTAGGTACGCAGTCACCAATAGAAATCCTGTTTCCATCAGCTGAGACCATGACAGAAAGGAGGAGTACTTCATACGTCATCAGAAGGAATGGGAAGGTCAAGTAAATAGGCTGGAGGCGACCTACCATAAACGCTTGTACAGAGGTCAGTTCAATCGCACGTCGGTTTCGAGCATAGCTAAAAACTATTTAGAAGTTGAAATAGTAGGATATTTATGGGATGCGGTAGTTCAGGCTGACCTCCTCGATGAGCGAGGCAGAGAAACATTAGTGTCCTGCACACCTAACCCAGATCGCCTTCAGCTCAAGGTTACGGATGACTGTAAGGACATCGCATACTATAGCCCCGACGCCGAAACACCAGAAAGGGTAGCAGCAAGGATCGAACTTGCCAACCAGGATCTTTCCAACGCCTTTCACATCCTTCGTCAGCTACTCTGCACAGCCGAAGCGTACTGGGAAGAGCAAAGTTTCGTGTACTGCTGGGTGGCGAAGAGAATGGGAGGTATTCTGGAGATTTGGGGGTGTCGTCGGGAAGCAAGAAATCTTTACTTAGTGGCGAGGGATGGGAAGGCCAAGATGTTCGGTGCAGATCACTGGTCTGTTAAGAAACTTCAGGAGAAGTTGGAAAGGCTTACATATTCGCTTCGGGAGTAGAACACTGGTTTGCCATATTATCGGCATAGTTTCAAGGAAAATGAGGGATAAGGTACCAGTGTACAAGTGTCTATCCTAAGATAATCCCTGGAAAATATCTATCCACCTTTTTGGAGTAGGATCACGCCTCTTGGCACTTTGTTTAATCTTTTTGATCCGACTCGTAACGTCTTCCTTCAGCTTCTCCCAATCCAGCCCGAGCTTTCTATGTTGCTTCCTAATCTTTCCACCAACACTAAGATGAAGATACAGCGCAGGGATCTTGGATCGAACGCCTTCATCATTACCCCGCTTGAGACGGATTATATTAAGAGAGTGTTTCAGTGCTGATTCGACGGCCTTACTAGTACGGACGTCGAGGAGGCCACAGATGTAGTCAAAGCGCGCCTCCATGTAAGGTCAGGCGCTTTTGAAGAACCAGAACGCGCCCACGAGCCTTTTGGTGAGCCTGGCTGCAGTACTTGACGACCTGACAATCGCTGCAGCGGAGGAGGTTGGGGCTCCCAAAGTCAATACGGCATGGATAGCAGTTGCAATGGTTGTAGGGAAGACCCAGGTTCATTCGCGGCATCTTGGAGAGTATTTAGGGCCTGTAAATAGAGCCTAGCCTAGTATAGATGGTCATTGACTTTTTGAACAAGGATACGGATCAACCTGATGCGTTGAGGAGACCTGGCAGCAGCACGGTCAGTCAGTGCGTTTTCGGCACTCCTGACAGGAGACCCTATCTCCTCCTTTCCTTGTTAAGAATTGGCGCTATACTAGGTTAGGGCCTCTCAATTTGTACAGCTAGAGTCTGCTAAAACCCTTTATCTCGTAGTGCCTCGATAGTGCCCACTAGTGCGTCAATAGTCCTCTAATAGTTTAATAAGAAGCTTAATTATTACTCAATTAACCTGAGGAGACTGGCAAAGTATATAAAATCTCTGCGTCTTTCTAGACTCCCCGTCTTCTACTCTGTAGTGCTCACGCTCTTTTCGTCTTTTCGCACTCTTGTCCCTCACTATAATGGCTCGTTTCACTCTTTTCGCAGGCTCGTTGGCTTTGGCTGCCCTTGCTGGTGTTGAAGCCGGACCTTGCCGACCCTCGTCATCTGCTACTACAACCTCCATAATTAAGCCAACAACAACTGTTGCGTCAATCTCCTCGGTTACTGTGGCAAACTCCATCGATATGACTACCGAGATCGAAACAACCACCACTGCATCTGATGTTGAGGTCAAAACGACTACAACTGCCGTCGGCGCCCAGTCAACTACCACTGCAGCCACTAGTGCTGAGAGTGAAACAACTACGGCTATAACTGAGGCTCAATCAACCACCACGGCTGCGGTCACCACAACCACGGCCGCCCAAGCGGATCCTTCTGTTTGTACCGGAATGTCTGATTATTACACAGCACCCAATGGTCGAGGAATCTATGCTACTTGTGGCGAAAAGGTTATCGGAGTTGCCAAATCTAGCCCCGACATTTCTGGAATCACTTTTAGGCGATGCCTGGATGCTTGCTCTGAGGACAACAACTGTTTTGCCTCGAGCTATAAGAGAGCAGAAGAGCTCTGTGAGCTATGGCAGGAGATCGATAGCGTCGCTAGTGATCCAGAGTGGGACGATGGTTACCATTTCGCCAATTAAGAGACAAAAAAGCTTGCCAGAGAGAATAGGTCCTTCAATGGCAAGTTTTTCTTTTTTCTTCTCCCGCATCTCAGACTACGGCGCGTAGTTTGAAGTGCAAGATTACATAATTCGTATTCACAGCTATCCTATATACAATATGATAGACTCCATGATTCTTTTGATATCTTGTTGTCAGCCCGAATAGTCGCTTGTATCTACTTCCATAGTAAAGTAACAGAAACATGGTGCGTTAGGTAAATGCAGACCTAGTCATGTTGGCTTTGCCGGTCATTTCAGTGTTGGTGACGAATGATGATGAGGTTGGTAAGGCGAAGCAGAACACTCTACTCGATTGGCGAAATGGTTCCAGTAGAAGCCCTCATCCTAGTTGAAACAGGCAAAATGCTACAAATATAGGCGCACATATTCGGGTCAGGACCAAACGGCTAAATTCGTCAAGATAAAACCACTTCCAATTTTTTAACCTCATCGATGTCAGTACCTCGTATGTAATAGCTCACGACGTAGCATTTTTCTCAGACACTGTAGTATGGTTACCACCCTTCTCAGATTCAGATTCAGATATTTCGATAGGCTCCTCCACGTTCTCGGTAACTCGGTCACCATACTTCTTCATAGTCTTCTTGTCAAGCTGGGACTTTGGTCACGGCGTGAGGAAGTGAGACTTGCGGGACACCTTCGGCTGCCACCTTGATGATATTGAAAGGATAAATCAAAGTATGTGAGAGCTTTGATTTGAGACGTTGAAAGGTGACTTCGGTCAAGTAGTTATTAGTTCTCCCTGTCTTTTCATGCAGTAATCCGGAATTTTTCTTGTGTTGAGATGGGCCGGCCTCAGGGTCATCTGACGATAATTAGTCTTGGGGGGTATTCAATCAATTTCAAACGGCCGTGAAAAGCCTTAAAATTACCCTAAGATTATTTACTAGATTCTTTGAAGTAGGTGAATTATTATCCTACGCCAGAATATCAAGAGCGTGGCTACTGTTGGCATGAGTTTCCGGCTGTGTATTATTTGTGGGCTGTTTCGCCTTCAGCGTGATAGTGATTGTTTCATCATAGGTGATGGTTCTGTCACTCCTATAGGCTTGGCATAGATTGAATTGTTGGTGCCGAGTATTGTAGGAGAAGGACTGGACAGGAACGTTATTTAAGGATTGTAATGTGTCTAGAAAGGTTTTAGTAGCTTATATTATGATATTTTCGTTTGTGCAGCGTTGTTAGTCTGACCTACTAAGCCTATCCGCCAAGCAGCCTGTACAGCCCGGACACTGAATATCGAGGATCTGGGTGCTACAAGTACCCTCGCATGTGAAATAATTATGGGGCAATGTTTATCGATTAGATAGATGGTTATCTTTTCTTGGCAGGCCTGATCTCGATCACTCATGTCATCAGTTAGACTATCCTTATCACACTGATAGCAAAATTAGTCGCCATCATTCAGCGGAAATAATAGCACTAACATTCTCTGGTCGGGCTTGTTTCCGCTGAGCGGAGCGGAACCGTTGGGGAACGGTGTTCCCGCCGTCTAACCCGCTATGACTTGAAGATGACGCTGCGGAATACTGGGGGATACATTAGCGACAGTTCACCTGTCCACAAACTGGCATCGACGCTCCTTGTGTGGTCATTTTCCCTCCACTGTATAATGATGAAGGCGGGAAAATATTATAGCCGATAACATTCCATCATGACGACGGGTAACGGAATGGCAAATGTGGATTTATCCATTCTTTGATGGGGCTTTTGATGTCATGACCTACCCTGCACTTCTGCCCGAGTCACTGATCATCAGGAAGACAAAGGCATGTTACCTGATCCCACCACAAAGAGACTGTCTTATTTTCTGACTATCAGTATCTTGGAACGTACCCAATTTTGCCTCATCACATTAAATCTACTACGTAGTTTGTGTAACAATATCACCGGTCTGTATGAGCCCAAGTATCACTCGGGATAACTATAGGAACTGGTATCACCATCCCTTAGTCCAACACTTTATGCACCAGGACACGCCGTCAACTTGCTTCCGACAGCACACCACACGTAGTACCACCAGCCAAGCTCACCACCACCACAACCACCGGACCTCCCGTATTCCAACCATGAGACTTTCATCACGGTACACTCCTTGGCGGCTGACCTTGGCGAAACTACGGACCCACGCCGAGCCTCTTGGCTGTATGACGAGTAGCGCCACTATTTAAGCATAACAACACAACCTTAACAAATAACCTTAACCGCCAAGTAGCCGCCAAGCGCCAAGCGCCAATCTCAATACTTTAGCCAAGAAATACAACGCACGTCGGCCGTAATGCTCAAATATTCATTGGTCTTGACCGACTCTTGCCTAGAATTGTATTGCTACAGCCAAGAACTCTTGGTCACTTGGCCACCGTTTGGGGCTTACGACTGTGAAGCGGCCTGTGTCTCCCTCCCCCGTTACTTATTTTCTTTTGCCTTTCTCTTTCTTTTTCGCCCTGTCGATCTTGTGTCTTTTTTTAATCTTATAGAAGTGAAGCGCTATGATGGTAATTAAAACATTACGCGTTAGAAGATCGTCGTCAGCTCTTGAGCCTCACCACTGAGTCACAATGCAAAGTATCGTGATTTGGGAAAGAAAACAAGATATGCATGTTCAGTCTCCGAAATCCCTCAACTTCTACTCTCGGTGTAAAAAAGCTCATGATAAAATCACAAGTGGCGTGTATTATTGCCCTACAAGTCACTATTCCCCCAACTTATCCGGATTCTTTGTGGAGCATTGTTTATACTCTTGGCTTACACAGTTCAACCGCCCCCTCGATTCCTGTTTTTAGTACCGCTGCCGTGTCTTTGACCTGCTTGAATCAGCCTCGCTGATCATTTGTTTTAGTACTGTCTCTCATCATCTCCCTTGTCCTTGTGGTCTGTCGTCGACATGTTAACCGTGCCTTGGCTCCTGTTTAGAAATCATCCCTGATATCCCTTGAGGCATTTTCTTTCTACCCGCTTAAACTTGATCTTTCCCTTTTACTGGCGCCCTTTGTTCTCCTCCGCGTTTTTCGTACAAAAAGCTTTCTGCCCCCCAGCACGACTTGCATACAGTGTTGACGCCACTTGTAGAATCTTTACCTGTTCAGACCACTTGACTTTTGACCCAAGCCTACGCATCTCATATTTTTTGTTTGCTTCTTAGCTAGCATTTCTTATGTTCTGCTGTTGAGCTATATACTCGCTGTTGCAGAGTTCACCCAACTCGAAGGGCTTGCTTGACTTCTCTGTGGGATAGTGTCTGGAACACACCCAAGTCTTCCGCGTCAGCGAGCCAACAGCATCCAAACAAACCTCATTCTTCTCATTTTTCTCAATCTATGGCCCCGAAGCCTCGAGAATAATTAGCTCTATCTACGAACCGCCACACAGAAGGGGAAGACCAGAAGACTATATACTTCTGAAGCACCATTCAAGTGACGTGACTTTTTACACATCCCTACCGCCAAAATGCCAGTTCTCAACCTCAGTGAACTCAACATTGTGTTGGGAGTTTTAGGTCGGTGTGATTTTTTTCTGGGCATTTCTTGGTGTTGATTTGCCCAGTCCTTGGCGAGACTTGGCGGGCTGACACAGTTTTGCAGGTGCATTTATGACTCTGTACGGTGTAATATCCGTAAAGATCAAGCAATCATGGTACCTTGGAGAAGCTCGTAAGTTATCACAGATGTTTTCTCGTATCATGGAAAGATACTAATGGTGTTGATCGATAGTGCCCGCTATGGTGATGGGCATTATCCTTGGTCCAGTATCGGCGAAGTTTTTGGATAGTGAAAGATGGGGTGCAGCGCAGGCGGGGCAGACAGAAGACATTGCACTGGTAAGACATACCGAAAACCTTCTGTAATTCACTGTGATTAACACTTTACAGGGCCTCATGCGAGTTGTCATCGGCGTACAGCTCGTTATCGCAGGCTATCAACTCCCCGCCAAGTACAACATCAAGCGTTGGAAGGAATTGGGCATGTGTCTCATCCCAGTCATGACACTCATGTGGCTTTGCACCACAGGATGCATCCTCGCTACCATTCCCAAGCTAAGCCTTCTCGCTGCCCTAGCTTTGGCATCATGCGTTACCTGCACTGATCCCGTGCTTTCTCAAGCTGTTGCCAAGGGACCTTTCGCAGACAAATATGTATCTCGTCATTTGCGAGAGATCATCTCTTCTGAGGCTGGTGCCAATGATGGTTTCGGATTCCCTTTTCTTATGTTGGCTGTTTATCTGATGAGACATGCATATGAGCATACTGATGATGTTGCTGTTGAAGCTGCGACACTTGTTGCTCGTGCTGGTGGTGGCGATGTTGGCCGTCTTGGAGGTGGAATTGGCGAAGCAATGAAGAATTGGATCGTTGAGACTTGGCTTTACTACGTTCTCATGGGTATCGCCTATGGAGCTGTCGTTGGCTACACTTCATGTAGAGTCCTCAAGGTCGCCGTCAACAGGTAAGTTTCGGATGACTTTGCTTTGTATCCTTGGCACTAATAGATTCACAGAGGATGGGTCGATGAGCAGTCTTACTTGCTCTTCCCTGCAGCCTTGGGCCTCTTCATCATCGGAACCACTGGATCAATCGGTACAAATGATCTTCTCGCCTGCACGGTGGCTGGTAACACCCTCAACTGGGACGGAGAATTCCTTGCCGAGACCAACCGTCGCCACGATGAGGTGAACCACTGCATCGACGTTCTTCTGAACTTTGGTGGTTTCATGTTCATCGGAATGGTGCTTCCCTGGAGCCAATTCCACGACCCTGATGGTACCGGAGTGACTATCCCCCGACTCATCGCTCTTGGCGTCATGGTCCTTGCGTTTCGACGTATCCCAGCCATTTTGCTGTTGTACAAGGCCATGCCTGCTGTTGTCAAGGATTACAAGGAGGCTTTATTCATGGGATACTTTGGCCCCATTGGCGTTGGAGCTGTCTTTTACCTTGAGCACATTCGTCACCTCTTCCCTCATCCCGAAGACGCTGATATTGAGGAGACTGAGCTCCTCAATGCTCTCGGTCCAGTTATCTACTGGCTCGTCTTCTTCTCCATCGTCGTGCACGGCCTTTCCATTCCCCTCCTTGACTTCATCTACAGACAGCGAGGTGTTGAACCCATCCAAGATGACGCCGTGTCCATTCGACGCAAGTCATTCACTTCAGCGACACCTGCGAACGCCATCGCCGGTGACGAGGACAACTTCATCGCTTTCAACCGCTTCAGCCGGCCTGACGTGGACCATGCGGTGCTTCCTGGGGAGGTTCCACCTGCTGTTCTGGCAAGGAACGAGTTTGCTGAGTTTTCTGGGGATCATTCCTCTGAGGAGGATAGAATGGAAGCAGAGAAGAGACGGCAGAGGAGGACTATTCAGTACATGGTATAGAGTGGGCGTAGCATGATAGATTTGTGTAGCGTTGCCTTTCAATAGCACGGAGTCGGTGTTTTGCTCAAAAGACCTTGTCGCAGATGTGATGTCTTGTTCTTGTTCACCTGCACGCGACGCGGCGTGAACAATCGATGCCAAGACCGACATCAGCCAAGACTTTCTTTATCATGATAAGATAAGATATGAAGAAGGGAGAACCAGGCATGGACAAACGCCGGGTACGTGGCGGGATATAGTTATTGGCGCATGTGCTGTTATGGAAAGTAGTTTCGGAGTACTCCAGAGTATTTAAAATTATTGACATGGGAACTGTTCTAGCTGTCATCTCTCTACATTTCATCTGCCATAAGGTTTTATCTAACATCGGCACTACAGGTATAGGGTATGAATATTAGCGCAAGAACTCACCGACTAAGTGTCTCCACCTTTAGCAAATTTAGCTAGTATAAAGCAGTTGAAACACTCTGGTAGCCTGCTGACCAGTAAAACTGTATGCGCTTAGATATGCTTAATGCAGCATGTTGATAAGATTTACGGAGAATGGGCTCGAAAAAGGAACAACCCCGTGCGGTGATTATTTTGACGAGACTTCAACTCAACTCAACCTTTTGTTAGCTTGCAGTTGGATTCATGATGTCTATTCTGGATAGTTGAGACAGGTATCTATTGCCGATCACCATGGAAGTTTCCTCAACCTCAGTCATACTTCTTGGCATCATCGCCGTCGCAACAATATTGTTCCTTTCATTATCATCACCTACCAAGAATGAGAAGAAGCTGATCAAACTACCTATCATTGGTGATCTGCATACCTCACCAATTGAGAAGCCGTTACTGCGATGGGGTGCTTGGGCAAAGAAAAATGGCGCGGTCGCATCGACGAAACTATTTGGCATCATGCCCATCGTCGTTATCAACACGGCCGAGGCTGCGACAGAGCTGCTAGGTAAGCGGGGTACTTGGTATAGCAATCGACCAAGGTCTGTGAGCTTGGAGATGATTACAGACTCTGGGCCTGGGCAGTCACGGTTCACGCTGATGCATGATATGGATGCCCATTTGAAGCTTCATCATCGCATCTTGTCCCCGTCTCTCGGTGCTATTGCTGCTCCACACTATCAGCCCGTCATGGAACTCGAAGCCAGGCAGCTCGCCAAAGACCTTCTCGAATTATCCGATCGAAAACCATCAATCGTTAGTAGCTCCGACGTCTTTCTTCTTCTTGAGCGCGCGCAAGCGAGTGCCATTCTTGCATTGCACTATGGTATCCGGGTTCCCACCCTCGACGATCAGCTTTATCATCGGGTCTGTGAGACGCAGGCCAAGGTTACCTCCTATGCCTCAACTCCTGGTCTGCCTGATCTCCTCCCATTCCTCGCCAATCTCCCTACAGCAATTTCTCCATGGAAAAAAGCTGCAGACAAACTATTCAACGAGCAGAAAGACCTCAATCTAGACTTGCTATATCTAGGTGACAAGAGTCCTGGTTGGAACGCAACAAAACAAGCACGCTCCCTTGCAGAGAAATACGCCAAGGAGCCTGTTCCTGACATTGACCTCGCTTTCACGCTTGCCACGAGCGTTCAGGGAGGTATAGAGACTAGTACCAGGTCACTGCTCTGGCTGTTCATCGCTGCAGCAACAGCGAATAAAAACTTTATGAAGCGAGCCCACGCTGTACTGGATGCTGTAGTAGGACGGGATCGACTTCCCACTTTCTCGGACAGATCCTCTCTTGGGTACATTGACGCCATTGTATATGAGCTTATGCGTTGGAGGCCTATTTCTCCTGGAGGTGTTCCTCGTCGAGCGGACAAGCATGATGACTTTAAAGGCACCAGTATCGCCAAGAATGCAATGGTCGTGGCCAATGCGTGGTCCATCGGTCGTGATGAAGCTATGTTTGACCCCTCACTAGGCGATCTCGACGAGTTCATTCCTGAGAGGTGGCTAGACGGCGGAAATATGGACACAGACATTAAAAGTCAAGGCGAGCTGAAGACATCCCTCCCACTGCCAGTGTTCGGCCACGGTCGGCGAGGCTGTCTTGGAAAACGAGTTGCCCTAGACTCAAGCTTCGCCTTGGTTGCGGCCATGATCTGGGCATTTGACTTTGACCCTGCCGAAGCGTTGGATTCAATGGAAATGATGGTCGTTTGGTTTATGACAGAACCTAAAACGTTCAAGTTCAAACTTAAGCCGAGAGGCGCATGGGTGTCCGAGGTCCTTGCGCGTGAACGGAAGTCTTTTGAGGATAATGTTACCAATTTAATGGATAGAACGAACGATATTGAGGGATGAAGATACCAGATTATATTAGATCTAGCTAGTAGCTGCAACGCCTAATATGGGACTTTCAAATCTCAACTCGATGCACAGTGCTTCAATGCTGGAATGATGAAATGGGAGTGTATTTCTTTACCTAGGATGATTACAGTTTAATAATACTCATGATCTTTTGTATGAGGCTAAATACAAAAGTTAGGAATGCTGCAATAAAGGATGCCTATCTAAGCTGCTTTAGATCTTAATTTCTATCATTATACTATAAATAGGTGCGCCTAATCAGGTATAGACCTAATGATCCCTATTACGCTCTATTACTTATTTCCCCTTCTTACTATATCTTACTAGAATAGTAGCTTACAGCTACTATAGTTAAGATAGTTTAATTAAAATTAATAGACTTACTTATAACTTAAGCTAGGTTAGTTAAGAGATTATAAGTCTTAGGAACAAGAGCCTAAAAACTTAAAGTATAGATATTATATGTAAAAAGGTAGTTGAGCTAGGGTGAATTTAAGATCATAAATAGGTTTAATTATAATATTAGACTTTAACTTATAAAGCCCTCCCCCTAGGTTCTGCATTCTAAGATAAACTTTTTGAGGAATAAGGTTTAAAAGAATAATAACCTAAGGAGTCCCTAACCCTTTGCCTTAGAGAGGCTAATTTAATACCCTTATAATTGCCTCCCCCCTAGTAATTCCAGTCCCTTAGAATCAGTAGTAATAGCCTTATTTCTCTATCTTTCTTTTTTTAACCCTTTAGCTATTATAATATATCTTTTCCAGTTTATAGAAGCTTCCAGTTATATACCTTATAGCTGCTTTGCTGCCTTTACGCGAACAAGCCGAAAAGACCTGCACCACTCAACCTTTCGACGACGAAGGCGAGAAGAGCCGATCCCCCGAGTAAATTATGTTCCCTGTATGACTCGCAGAGTTGGGAGAGTGTTAACTTCGCGTGTTGTCAAACCAAAGCACGCTTGGGCATTACTGGGATTGATCATCCAGAATCCGCTATTGAGGCGGAGACAAGATAGACAGGCTCTTTTGTATGTCAGGAGGTATAGAAACCCTCCAAAGCCGAGATATGAAACACAACGCCATGTCTGAAGTGTTGTATACACTTGTGAAGCTGAAAAGTGTTAACCAAGATCTGACTTTACTAAAGCTGTCACTAGCTTGGGGAACGTGCCTCATAACCTCGCGGTACGGGCGGCTGCTTTCCACTATCTCTTGTCCTCTGTAAGAGATATGCGAGAAGCGAGACATAGACTGAAAGTCAAGAAGGTCAGCAATCAACATGAGGAGCTCAGTGGGCAAACTATTGAGTTGACCAAGAGATGATGTCGGATCTTCCTGATGTAAGCCCCATAGAGTCGTTGGCCCAACATTTTGATTCAGCGTCCAGAAGCCGGTACCTAGGTCTTTTGTGATGGCATCGAGATCCTCATAACCTGTGTATGACTCCATGATATATCAAGAGTCGACAAGGGAGAAAGGAGTTTGTTTTCATAGATGGTGCTGGTGGGGACGATGTTAATGGTGAGTTGTGTCGCTTCTTGGGTTTTGAGACGGGCAATTTATAGATGTCGAGGAAAGTTTAATTGCTGAGTAACAAGGTTGATTCAAGGTTATGGCTGTGTCATATGTGAGTAAGATATTTTTTTTACTTCGGTGGGCTAAGTTCTGTGTGCTGATATAAACTCTGAACTACAAAGGCTCAACTACCAATAACAGATCTTATGATCACACACTTCAAAGTCTTTCATAATCAATAAGTAGCAGTACTCAAAATCACAAAAATGAACTCAACTACCCAATGACCCGCGAAATAAACCTACGAAAATTGCATCGTCTCCATCAGCGAATTCGCTCTTCTCTTGCAAACTTGTCATCGTTGTCCCGCACTTCTTCCAAATACCTATCAAACTTCTTTGAAATCTCAATAACTTTCCTCAAATGCTGATAGTTCATCCCTTCGTTTCTGAATTTAGCAAATTGTCGAGCTGTTGTTATGGCATTGCGAATCTGTCGTCCATTCATCTGCTCCTCCGCGAGATCACTCAGATGACATTTGAGATCTCTGAAATCGATGGGGTTTGGTTCTGTGTGTGCTTCGTCGTACTTCCGCTTCCTTTCTCGAATAGGCTTCATCTGGGAGTCCTCTGCCTCGAGCTTCCTCAACCGTTCAACAAAGTTGTCCCAGATAGTGCGGCGCTGATCTTTCGTCAAAGCTTCGTAATGGAGAGATAGCTGAATACGGGATTTGAACGCTTCATCAAAGGTGCCGACTCGATTTGAGTTAAGAATTAGTATCCCTTCATAATACTCAAGTACCCGAAGAAACACAGAAACAAGAGCATTGCGATCAAGGTCTGTAAGCGTACGCTGCTCCAAGAAGACATCGGCTTCATCCAGCAAAACGACACAACCCCAAATTTTTGCAAGATGAAGGACTGACTCGAGGTACTTCTCCACAGCCTCAGGCTTTGTACCGATATCCCCGCAAGTAACACGAAAGAGGGGCTTTTCGGCCAGTTCTGCAACGCTCTCAGCAGTAAAGGTCTTACCAGTGCCTGGGCCTCCATGCAATAGGATAATTAACCCATTGCCTTTTCCTTTGATATGGTCTGTGGTCTGGTCTGTTTCTAGCTTGCTTGTAATAAGGGCCTGGATCATATCCTTGATCTCTCCGTCGATAACAAGGTTCGAAAAGGCCCCCTTGTTCCACTGTACTGTCTGGATCAGATCAACCTGAATATCTTCTGTATGACAGTATTTGTAAATGAATTCATCTCCAAATAACCAAGAAGGAACGAAGGAGAGTGAGTGCTTACGCCAATTCTTTTGTCGGAGATTGTACCCGACAACCGTACTGGGAAAGACGCAAAGCTCGTTACCTGATGGCGGATCATCGCGTTCCATCACTGCTGCGTCTATTTCATCCCGCCCTGATTCATTCAAGCGAGGATAAGCGTTCTTAAAATTGGGCGAGTCCCAATGAAGTTGCTTGTATATGTTGAAGTCAATCATATACCTTTCTCCTTCCTGAGGGCTGTCAGAGTCTTCCAATCAGAGTCTCAGGCTGTAATACCTACCCCGGATGCATTGTTTTCGGTCGTTTCTTTATAAGAGACTAGTTTCCTGTTCCTGCAACCCCACATAACCCGCCCACGATGCTCGAGCTTGCTCTGGAAGTCCTTGTTGCCCAGCCTCTTTGGTATGGTGTTCAAACTTGCTATTTCAACATCTGGACGATCTTCATAGTATTCGAGGTCTATCTGGAGGGCTCTTGTGTTGCGGTAGAATTTGCCGTCATACCCGTATGACCATGCGTGTATAGACCAGCGCTCATGTATCATTTCAGGATTGTTGGAACGGGATGATGATGAGGAAGAACGACTGATCCTCGTCGGCCATGATTTGGCGATATGTCCCTGAATCCCTTTGTGGTCTTTTGATACTACGACTTCTCCGGGTTGCACGAAAAAGGGCATTGTGGTGGCAGAGACGTATCCAGAGGAAAAGTTTCTCTCAATTCCGGCATAAAGGTGCGAGTAGTTTCCCTCGATCCAATCGACAAGTCGCCGCATCTGTTTGTTGTAAGGCTCAGGAATTGCTTCGAGGCTTTTTAGATCCCGGTAGGAATACCAGAATAGAAAAGGAGATTCTATAGCACCTTTAGAGTCCCAATTCGGAAACTTGTCTCTAAAACCTAAGAGAGAATCCACAAATGCGTCCAGCGCAGATATCATCTGGCTAGAGAGTGGCTGAATGACTTCTTTAGCTGGCACGGGGCTTGGCAGTGTTGAGCCTTCCTCTTTGGCCTTTCTCACAGCTTGAGATTGGTATCCATGTTCATAATGCCTATAGACAACGAACGCCACGTCTGACCTTCGATGAAGATATTCAGTCTCACCGGCGAGTGGTGAATTTCCCCTAAGACGATGCTCTTTTTTCTCCATTGTCCAGGATGGTTCCATGAGGTAGCTCGTTTCATCATCCTGTATTTTGTGGAGGATGAGCCAAGTTGTGGACTTCAGAGTGTTTCGGTGGTGTCGAAGAAGTTGAATCTGTTTCTCTAGTTGGGAAATCTCTCCAATGGGGCCCGACACTCGAAGACCGTCAGGATTCTGTTCCTCTGTAGCTTCATATGCAGTATCCAATGCAGGCAAAAATTGTGGCTGTTGTTCTTCCTCCTGGAGAAGGACAGACAGGTTTCGTGTTCTCTCCATTCTCATATTTAGTCTCTTTTTATTTTGCTGTTCTAACAACTTCAATTGCATCTGCCAGTCTTGGCTTTCGTGGCTAGAGCCGCTTCCATCTGTATAAGATAAGACTGTTGGAGCTTGTACTTTTGAAACTTCGACTGATTCTTCCGAGTCAGGGTCGTGACTATCAAGTTCCTGTTCAGGTACAAGTGCTGCTAATCTATCTTTCTCGGCGGCACTGGCTTTGGTTTTGTCCCGAGAGATTGTACTGTGAAGGTCTTGTGCCCAGTTGTTCGATGCTTTAAAGTGGCTCTGGGAGTCTTCGGAAGGACCGTGATTATTTTCTTCTGGTCCGTTTGGCTCAGTCAAGGGAACCTCAGCAGTATGAGGGTTGCTGTTAGCGACGTTGACTCCGTTTGGGTCTTGTTCAGTATGGCGACTCTGAATGTTGGGGCTTTGTCTAAGTCCAGAAGGTCCGCGGAACTTTGCACTGATATTGTTCCCGGTGTCGACGATATCTTCGATATCGCTGTTGTAACTGGGAGTTCCGTAGTCTTCGTCTTGGCCACCTTCACTTTGGTCGCTAGGGCTAGCATTTCCTAGTTCAGCTTGGTCTTTGTGACTAGCCTCGGCCTCTAGGATGTTTCCCCAGCTTCTGAAAGCATCAGTTGTGACTCTAGATCCCTCAGAAAAAAGGTCGTTTGATCCCACCAGCTCTGGGGGGTGCTCAATTGGCAATGGGGCCCAGCTACGCAGCCCAATGAGTCGCTGGTCGGGCCTTTCTGGCGTTGGTGGGGGTATTTTGATAGTATTTGTTGCCCCTATCAGGGCCGGTGTTGCCAGATGGAAAGTGAGCTACAAAGATTTAGGTTCAAGGGCGATGGACGATAGTAGGACAGCAAGGCTTTGGTGAGCAAGGCGGTGGGTATGGGCTGAGCCTCATGAGTCAGACATATGAACACGTCATATTTATGCCTAATTGACAGAGCCTGAATGCCAAGAGAGGGGAATGACATTTTGAGACAAGGCTTGAAACTGAGAATTACATTGGTCAATTCCATTGTGGCTTGAAAGATAGGCATGCTATGCGGGACTGCCTCAGGCAACAAGGCGTAGCCAGGCTCTGTCGAGACACGTGAAACCAATGGAGTCCATGGTAATATTGGCTCAAGTTCTAAATATACCAGTAAGCCCTCAAAAGAAGGGGACACTCATACTCTCCATATTTGAAGCTTCTGCACGGGGTTGACCGGAGTTATAGGGTTGAAGTCTTACAATGGAACAATCCAGAATGAAATATCTGGGCACCTGGTACTCTGCCAATGACTCTCATAACCAGGTCGCGTAAGTCAAACCAAGAGATAACTACTATTCTATATATCCTGCGGGTCATTGTTGATGAAGTCATTAATACCAGTAGCAATTTCGCTTTTCCCGTTGCCCAGGAGGCTTTCCGGGAAGGCCTGGGCCGTTTTGCGTCAGATCTGACAAATGACAACAAGAAAGTCGACTTTTCTAGGGAGTTCCCTAGTATGCAGGACCTACAAATTCTTGTCCATGACTCATTTGTAAAATACTCAGATGACAAACGGTTTGGAAAAGCCAAGAAATGGCTCCACCGCATCACTTCCAAGATTCATCACTATGGTAATATTATGGACGTTCTAGTTCAGCACCATCCTGAGTATGTTTCTCTGGCCTGGGGAGCAATGAAACTCCTTTTTGTTGTAAGTTCTAGCTCTTCAGTATGTCTCATTATACCAATACCTAATTGCATCAAGTCTGCTCAGAACCATGAGGCGACAATTTCCCTGATATCGAAGGCTCTGTCTCAAATTGCAGAACGCTTACCGAGGACTGAACTTGTCACCGTTCTGTACCCAACTGAGCGGGTTAGACGAGCCGTTGCCAGCCTTTACGCCAATCTCATAAGGTTTTTCATCCGTGCACACAAATGGTGTCAGGAAAGCCCATTAAGACACTTTATTACGAGTATTACTAAACCTCCAGAGCTAAGATATCAAGATCTTATGGAAGATATCGCGGCAAACTCGCGTGAAATCGACCAGTTAGCCCATTTGAGTGCCTGCGTGGAACAACGCGAGAACAGTCTCAACATCAATACTATCCTGGCCAAGATAGTCAAGATGGAATCTTTGCAGATCTCACAATCCAACTCACTTTCCACGGCGTACCAGCTGATTTTAGACCTCAAATCCGCTCAGGATTTACACTCGAGCTCGTTGCTGGACACAAATCAGCGTTTATCCGATGTTCAGTTCTCACAAATCATGTCTCATATTTCAGAAGGAAAGCTCGGCGATCCCTTAGAAGCTTACCGATTCAACATGTCGCAGCAGATGCGGCAGGACCGTTCACGAGTGTCTGAAGTGACGAATGAGTTCTGGCGGTCGCCAAACTTACAGGATTGGTCATCTGCACCTGAGTCGCGACTCGTCATCCTCAAAGGAAGTTCTCGCGCCCGTTCTGCCTTACGGAAGTTCTCTGTTAACGTCATTCAAGAGCTGCAGTCGAGAAAGATTCCGGTAGTCTGAGCACTTCGCGGTCGTACCCAAAATGACTCAGATACTGGGAAGGCTTCAAGCATTGATCTGTTCAAACATCTCATTTTGCAGGTGTTCAAGTTTTCACAAGACTTTGCGGCAGAAAATACGATGTCTCTACTATGTGCACAGTTTCACAGAGCTACGGAAGAGAAAGACTGGCTTCAATTGCTTGGATCTGCACTACAACGAGCGAGAGGTCAGGTATATCTGGTGATTGATCTATCTACGATCGATGACAACTTGTTGCCAGAGAACGGCTTCTCGTGGTTCTCCGCATTTCAAAAGCTATTCGCCGATATGGCCAAGAGATCTCCCATGCTTCATGCCAAAGTACTTCTTGTGGACAATGGCGTCAACTTGGGGATGTCTGAGTCTGGTCTATCTGAACACATTCCTCCTGATGTTGTCATTCCTATAAGAGTCACACAGATACCAGTACGGAGGCGAAGGCTGGTGGAACCCCGTTTCAAAGCTCGCCAGACTAGGATCAATAACCCAAGCTAGCAAGCTATGGCTTTTTGTATGTGAAACTGAAAATGAGGGAGCGCGCGAATTAATGGGCCTTGTGGAAATTCAGTCACCACCTATGTAGTAATTGTGTAGATTTTGTACAGTATTTTTGTTGTGAATTAGGGACGTTGTTTATGAATGAGCTTTGTAGAAACCGACATTCTATTTGTCTTCAATACCAAGGTTGGGCGTGAGAAAGCATACCCTAGAGATGTGATCTTCGCAAAAAACTGTCCAGGATTAATATATGTCGCACTTTCCCATGAGGGGAAAGCCAATGCTCTATCATGCAATATCAGCCTCCAAGACCGCTAAGCTTTTTCTCGAGCATTTCTTTTTCTTGTTTTCTCGTAGTCAAAATCTAGAACTTGAAAGCGCACACGACCCATAAGAATAAGGACCGTCTATCTCTACCCAAGTCCTATATTCTCCTTGTAGATTCATTCCAAATTCAAGATGTCCGTCCTGTCTCATGCTCCCCTGCCCATAAATTCTGATTTGAAATCCTTGGAACGCGGTTGAAACATGCAGCCACGATCTCTTGAGTTGGGTTCCCGGTAACTTGGTGGTAGACAACAAAGCAAAGTTGGATCGATATCAGGATACCTCAAATAATAATCGTCTGCACTTTTGCAACCACCCGTTGCACATGACTCTGCCTCTTCCCAACCTCTGAAAAGTCATTGGAGAATGACATGTCTCACGGAGTCCGATGATCTCGATAGTGTCGTTTTGTTGCCCATGCTGGTCCTGATAGCGTTTTACGCCCACACATATGATCTGTTGCTCACCTGAAGCCTGCTCAAGCTCTTCCTCACGGTCCGGTATAAGAAAACCCGACGATGTAGCCGCATTTGTCTTCCAGTATCTCTGTGTGATCTGGCACTGGTGGGTTATATGGCATTCGAACTTCGTTTCCCAATTCGTCAAACCGCGGTATGTCGATATTCGACACAAGAGAACGGCCTAGAATTCCAGCCAGGATCTTTCTTTCGCTAATTGGGTCGATTGGACCTCCTGCAATTTTCAAATCCTTCAGCTTGCACTGCCGAGTAAGTTTTTCGGCCGGACCTTCAAAGGAACCACTCCCAGACACACAAGTTCCTTTGAAGTCCTTCGATAGATCCGTCGACTTGCAATGATTACGAGTCTTGAAGTCTAGCCTACCCATCAAAAGGTCGCTAGTTCCAGGTGGTGTTGGCAAGAAGAATGATGTCTCGCTATTATAAGCGACCCAGGTCCAGAAAGGTGCGTGGAACTCGTGAAACGTCCGCAAAGGCGCCTTACTGGCATACCAGAGCAAATTCTCTGCCGCGTCGCACGGCGATTGGAACACGAATCCGGCGTGGATCTTGCACGAGAAGTGGGCTTCCAGCCGAGCAGAAATACCAGTAACAGCGGCCAGCCTATCTTTGCTAAACGTCAACTGGCAGCGTTGGTAATCTGAAATGACAGGCTCCCGAATCTGGAAAATTGGATAGTAACTTCTTCTCCACAGCGGAAGCAGAGGAATCCTGGCAGCCTCTTTGGGATCACCCCCCTCCTCCTCACCACTTTCCGTGAAGCAAGACCAGGAGAGCTTGATCTTGGTGTAATATATCAGTCGTCGAGAGAGGAGCCTCTCCTGCAAGACCCAGCCCCTCTTATACCAGTTGGAGCGTGAAATATAAGACGACACAATGCGTGGACGAATCGTGATGGTGTTTTTGTCGCAAGTTTTTATGGTTAGTGTTTCCCTTAGCCATTGCTTCTTCCAAACATAGACCGGGGTATGGATTTTAAATACTCACTGGCATAGCTTGCTGAGAGGTACTTTATTGTAGGGAATCGTGAGTTTGACTGAAAGCTGATCGGTGTCTCGTGGTCGGGACAAACCGTGGTCGATCCCGTTGTCGTCCACGGAATCGACAGCAGCGATTGTGCAAACGGCTTCTTCAAAGATGGTTCCCATCCTATGGGACTCGTGCGACCAATCAGACTCGTCGTCTTGAATGATACAGAGCGAGTCGATCCAAAGATAACGGAAACCAAGTTGGCGTGTTACTTCAAAAGCGTTCTGATATGTGAGCGGCATATCATTCACCGGGAGCTCTTTCTAGTATCGGCTGAGGTTGTCACTCTTCAGTTTTGCTGCGATTTCTTTGCTCCAACGATGGCGCAGGGCAATATGCTGTCCTGATGCCTTGTTCGACACGAAGAGACGTGGCTTAGGCCGATGCTCTTTTATATCGCCCACATCGATGACTCTGGTCGGTAACATCGTGGTCTCTTCGGCTGATTCATCTGTCATGGAGTGTGATAAGTGACACCCTTCATGGCTGGCCATGCAGGTAAAGAGCCATTTTCGAAGCCCTCTATAGTTTCCTTTAGATGATGCCGGTTCTATATCGGTGAGAGGCACAAAGGCGTGGGCTCCATATAACGAGCCTACCTATACGTGAGAATGATGAACCTGTCAAATTATAATAGGAAAAACTGCATACCTTCTGGAGCTGTAATCTGAATTGTGTCACCATCGTTGAAGTTTCCCTTTCTTACCTCCCGGCTCTTCTCGGGGTCACTGATATATTGGCTCGTGCTCCAGTTCAACTCGACCAGTTGTTTCAACTTTTCAATGAGTGGTGATTGCCCCGAGATTGTCCTTCCTTCCCTGGAAACTGCTGGCAGCTCGGGTAATCTAGGAGTCAAAGAGTCATATCGATCGTGCATAGCTGCTGAGGGCGGTGCGCAGTTGCCATTTCGCTAGATTTGCAGCCCGGAGCGTGAGAAGAAGATGTAGCTCGGAGTCCTTATATCTACCACGTCACTTTTTGTTAGAGTGAGAGATTGTGGGAAAAGAGTTGAAAATACACCCGGTAAGGTTTGTTGTCTGATCTTAGAAACACTGACTCCACGTGAATTAATATGACTGGGCTCTGGAAGTCTCGTATTGTGTCTACCTTGTTGCCTCTTTACGCACCTCGCCTTAATCTTACTACGGAACATGGCCAATAAAAGGGATTTTGGCTGAAGTTAACGTGTTTTTTAATAAACATGAGTCTCTCCTTAAGTCTGACGAACGAAAGAACTACCTGTGAAATTAATCAAGAGAATACAGAGAATAGACAGGTGCGAAGAAGGCAGTGATGTTGAATTTCTTTGCTTTGAAATTGTGATTCATGTATGCGGCTAGGCGAATAGGGACTGCCTTCTCGAGTTTCCAGACCGCAACCTCGACAAGTAGAACAGAGTTGCAGCACAAGCCTGCTAGCAGTATTTCAATGGTGGAATACATGCCCTATACAAAACTAATTTATACTCGCATTTATGTTGCTCCCCAGGAGGAAGAGCAGTGCGCCAGCTATGCTGTCGACAGTAGAGTCGGGTCTGTTTACATGGGGGGCTGGGGATGTGGGGCACAAAAATGGGCTTAGTCCCTCGCCCAGCGGCAGCTCAGCCTAAAATGGTAGGAACGCAGCTCTGGGAATGTAAATGGATTTTGGTTTGCTTGAGTTTCGTCTCTGAGTAAGTTGGTATGCAGAGATAAAACTTGAATAACATGTGACCTCACACAGGCTGCTGCTTTTATAGCACTTTATTAGCCCTCTTTCAGCCCCCTGTTAGCCTTACTTTACTTTCCTTACTCGGTAGTGATTGTAAGGGCCTCACTATTCAGGGCGAGCAGAGCCAGAAGAGTGGATTTTAGGGCCATCATTCCGATAGAAAAAGATTGACACTCCCACAATGGGTTTTTTTTCGAGGCAGGAAGGCAAGAGGAGTTATATACCTCCTCAGAAGTGGCATAACTCTTCGCAGTGGTTAATTAGGCTGTTAGTCGAGTTAAGAATCAAGAGAGCATTAAAATATCTACAGAAAAGCATGGGTATTTTCAATAGTTTAAAAGACTATTAACAGTTATTGCCGAAAGGGACAAGCTGAGTTAATAGCCTAGCGAGACCCCAGTCCCTGAAATATGATATGGGTCAGCGCTGACTTCTTTCTCAAGCTTTCAATCGTATGATAATTTGGGAGGTGACTTCTTATACGTAGTAGATTGGTTCAAAGTATGGCATTGGAGTCTAGGTCTTCAGGGGCCTGTAAGCGAGCTGTTCAGGTTGAATAAAAGCAAATAGAGAAGTCGATTAGAAAAGCAGCAGAGGAGAATAAGTAACTACTTGTCCTGGCCAATGAACAAACCTCCGACGTCAGTAGAAACGAGGGGTTGACTACTTACATCCGTGGCGTTGACGTGGTGGTCTACAACCGTTAAGCATACCCGACGGTAATTCTTATAACAATAGTATAGATATATGTTTCATAAGGATTCATTTAAATATCATGAAAGCTGGATAAGTACCTCTCTTTGGTGGTACTAAGCACACACATCGCCGTGTCCATCACAGCATATTACCGCTGCTGAACAGCAGGAGTTATAGGATTATAGAACTGCGGCTTTCCATACCCCTTCTCCCGCTTATACGCCAGCCCGCATCTAATTCCATTGAAAGCAATATAACTTTCCACCGGGGAGCTCTCAAATCGACGTCTCTTGAATTCTTGAAGGCCGATCTTTACCCCTCTGTCAGCCCAAGAGATCGGGGACCCGAGACCGAGCTCGCAGCCCAACTTGGCTGAAGCGACGAAACTAGTTGTTGCAAAATAGAGAATTCGGTCTTGTATTTCAATTGGGAGACTGTGGATTGCTGTTTTTTGTGGCCTCTGCCTTGAGAAGTTGGCCGCCCATATAAGCATATCGATAGCAGTATCGTACGCAGAATTGTCATCGAAGAGCTTTTCGGGTTTCGTCCATTCCAGATCACCCCCTAAAGCTCTACAAAGGACTACTTGCCGAACCGTCAAGATCGTATATATTAATTCCTTAGATCTCAGCCGGCCTTTCGCATGTTCTCGTACCGTTTCAAGACCCTCTGAAAGATCCTGTGACAGGACAAACCAAGATGATGGCGATGCCGTCGGAACGAGTTGTTCTTCAGGTGTTCCCCAACATGGTAAATCCCGAACCGGAACATATGGCCAGCCGGAAGAGATAGGTTCAAAGCCTGTACGCTCGTATAGCATAAACTCCATGTTAGAGATCCATGTAATAGCATATGCCATTTTCATGAACATGTTAGGGCTCATCTGACGTCTGATAATGTGACGCCACGTGTAAATAAAGTCACGGAGCATTTGCCCAAGAAATTTCTTTTCTCTTGGAACAGGATCAAATTTAGGTTCCCAATAGGGCCCTGGGAGAGTTTGGTCGTGTGGTGCCTCGGTTGCACTTAAGGGCTCAAAATCATCGAGAGTCAGCAATCGTTCGCGAGCAAGCTTGACAGGTACCGAGGAAAGTTCATCGTTCTTGTTCAGGAGCAAGTCATCTTTCTCGAGGTCGAACGTCCAAACACTTTCGAATGCAGTGCCGCGACGGTCGCCATAAGGATTCACAAAGTCATACACGTTCTCCCATAATAATTCTATGCCCTCTTCTAGGGACATAAGCAGAGTCTCTATGTTGAGTCATCAGTCTCAGATAAGTATGAAGTTAGTGCTTTAGTATATACCAGGACATGTCTCTGCATTCGCGAGGATGTGGAAGAATAACTCAAGGTAAGCTGCATCTCCGAGTGACTTCAATGAATAGGCGCGACGAATGAAGCTTCCTGCGATACATCGTTGGTGATCTAGATTGACAATGAAGTCTAATACTAACCTGGCGTGATGTAAAACATGACAGACCGAGGCGCCATCGTGTTATGTTGGTTGGCGCTTGGATGTTGAAGAAAGCGATGTTGTGGATTAGGCATCTGCCTGGGAGATTGAACTGTCACGTGAATCTCGAGCTAGTTCGTTTCGGTTATGTTTTCTTACTTGGTATCTTGATAAGATGAACAAAGCAGCTACTAAATCTATCTTCATAAAAGCTGCATTATTAGCGGGTAGATAACATCCCATCAGATATGCTTACTTTACGCCCTAGGCACAGATACTAAGAAGGATATAAGGTTTGACCGTTTGGTTCACAAGCGCTTGCAAGAATGTAGATTTACAAAAGAGGAGATCAGACTAGTACACATTCTTAAACTATAGTTTTACCAGGAAGGTCAAAGGGTTAACAAGAGCTTGGCTGAGTTCGGATGTTTGGGCAGGGAGGTTTTGGATTATAAGAACGTCAATTGTTACCATTCCTTTAGGTGTCGTCCTATGCCACAAATT
This sequence comes from Fusarium anguioides, assembly GCA_012977745.1. Classification (NCBI taxonomy): domain Eukaryota; kingdom Fungi; phylum Ascomycota; class Sordariomycetes; order Hypocreales; family Nectriaceae; genus Fusarium; species Fusarium anguioides. The sequence continues at coordinate 23,730 of JAALXK010000295.1, read as the reverse complement.
TATTTATCCTCTCTCAAAACATGTCTCCCAAGGCAATCTCAACTCGTACTCAGGCCAAGCAAGATGACTATATGGTTGGCTTGGAGCAGTAAGGCCTTTAACAACCCTTCGCCCAGCAGACGCTCACGCCCCTTGATATGAACAGGCCGAGACTTTATGGAATTCGTTTAGTCCATTGCTTCTCATTGACCTCTGGTGCGGGTAAATTGCAGATGTATGTGATGTATGTTAGATGTCTCAAAAAAGCTAAGAGGCAAAATTGACTCACCTCTCTAGACACGATAATCTAAAGAAGGGATTGGCGCATGCTGTCACGTCTATTCCGTGGATTACAGGAGTGATCGTGAGTTTTTACACTAAGAGCTTATATAACCCTGACACTGCCGCTAAACACTCTCAAACGTTTTTAATGCGCCTGTTAAGTTTTTACCTGCCGGCCACGTGGTTCTTAGGCTCCGACAATTACTGCCACTTGGCGGTTTCACAGAATGAAGTTTTCCCCACCTTGTTGAAGAATCATTCGAGATCATACAACAAACGAAGAATTGGGGGAAATCCCTGCATATATCACAATTTCATCGAGGTTTGCAATATCTTGGCATTTACATCCAAGCCTCGTTCTTATATACCCCTGTTAAGGAATTCGTCGCGTCGATAGGAGATAATCCTCCTAGGCAGACTTAACTCCGTAATAAGTCAAAGCGCCTTAATTGACCCCATACTTCACAATAAGCATAGAATCGCTGCGATTTAAGATACCGCAAGAAAGAGCAAGTGTAGGGATGTGTTATTATATATCCGATCTTCTGATATATGCCTGCTATAGATTGAAGAAGAAATCGCTTGCCAAATAGCTGACAATATTGCGACAGCGATGAAACAGAGCAGACTGTGATCTCATTGGTCCATCGTTGATGCCTCCCCCCATCTTGGTTTCAGCAGGTTGTATCAAAGTCTGCGAACAGATTTCTCTGAACGGTTAAGACCAGCGCCCCCGTTATTCTAGATCATTGGTGTCGGGGTTGTGTGGCTATATGAGTTTCAGTTAATTGTTAAAAACGTGGCTGTGCTAGAGGAAACAGTATGTTCAGTTTCGGAAGCCAGATCAAGCGAGGAGCTCCCCAGAAAAATGGATACAGCTAAGGGGATCGCCAAGGAATTTTGTAGCAAAGGGATTAGAAACAACAGAAGTCGCGAATGCGTCATGACTCGTGTCTATGATATCTGACACACCATGTGTATAGAAACTGATATATCTGTATGTTATACTTAATCTGTTGACCCGTCATTTCACGCAAGCATTCCACAACAATATTTTGTTTTGATCTCAACCATCAATCTGAAAATAATAGCCGACTTCGCGATATGGACGCCGAAGAAACACGAGTGCCCATGGCCGTGGGCATTATCGTCCCTCTCATCTGCGTTACGTTCTCCGTGGTCGCATTACGCATTTACACGCGGGGAATCCTTATGAAACGCCTGGGTCCTGATGATTACTGGGCCATACTATCCTTCGTAAGCAGATATTCTCAAGACTTTTTAGCTTTGCGTAATCTTACTCTGCCAATAGTTATTATTATTCTGCTTCGCCTTTGCCATCCTCTGGGGTAAATTAATTCGCATCCACATATGCTAGTCATACTAATCTTCATCAGGCATCAAATATGGCTTTGGCCGTCATGTTACAACTCTCACAGAAGCACAAATAAGTAATTATTTACAGGTTTGTATCCCAAGTCCTGGAATTACAGGATATTAACAACCATATCAGTCATTTTACCCAGCGATTATCTTCTATACTCTTGCGGTATCGACTATCAAGATGACCTTTTTGGCTCAATACTATCGCGCATTTGCTATAGAGGGTATGCGGACGACTCTGATCACTGCAACAATTATCGTTTCGATCTGGAACCTATTTCAGATAGCGATTTCTATATTCACTTGCACGCCTATATCCTTTTTCTGGGACAAGACTATTCCCGGCGGAACATGCATTCCTAACGATCCCCAATGGTATATCAATGCTGCGGGGAATATCGCAACCGATGTCTTTATTATGCTTCTTCCTTTACCACCTCTTATTAAGTTGAAGCTTGCGCCACGACAGCGGTACATTCTGATTGGTATTTTCTGCTTGGGCTTTTTGTGAGTTTCCATCTATGAACACGTCAACATGGACTAATTTGAAAAACAGAACTTGTGGGATATCCGCTGTCCGAATCAAGTATCTCGATATCCTTGCAGATATCACATGGATCAACGTCGAAGCGGCAATTTGGTCTGTCGCCGAGCCTTGCTGTGGACTGATTTGCGTCTGCCTGGCTACTCTTCGGCCCTTCATGTCGCGTTTTCTACCCAAGATTCTGAGCCGAAAGCAAACGTCAACAGGATATATCACAAGCGAGGGACAAGAGCATTCTACTCCCCATAAATACCACGATCTCGAACTCAATATTGTGCCAGCTGGCAACACTACGGTACAAAATGGTGAAAATGGACCCAGCGATAATCACGGAAATGCGAAAGCAGGAGCAGTTGGCAGGCTGACTGACTGAGGGTTCGATATCTCAACCTCGGCGATCGAGGGGGATGAGTTCATCTTTAGAAGTTCCTGTAGACTAGTGTAGAGTAGTACATTTACGTGTAATGAGAAATGAACACAGATATATAGCACAGGGTCTATTAGCGCAACGTGTCGAAATATCCATCACTCTGCAGCATGATTTCACGTGGAATGACTGGGAGATAGGTAAGTGGGATTCTCTGGTTGTGTGAACCATTCCTCCAACGTCAAAGATGGAAGCGAAGATACTGTCTACTTCCTCATCCTATCCTACTATTTCAGCTGGTATTCCATGTAGATATTCTCGCCTAGCAGGCATCTTCAGCCGTATTCAGACCTTATAACGTTGACTGTCTCTAGATGTTCCTGGACGTGTATCTCTGGACCTAGCTAAGCCGGCATCGGTTTACTTATGGTACTTAGGGTAAAGGAACGTGGATGGATCACGTAATATCACTAACACAAATTTGCCTCATATTTGCTGCGGCCATTACTAACGTAGTAGTACGTAATATGGCCGTCTTAAACATCGTTGTTTGACGGTTCAAAATAAGGGACACTTCCACAAGCTCCACATCTGCAGATTTATGTTGCAGAACAGTAAGATCCACACGCCCCGTCTCGCTTTCTTGCCATATTAAACATCAGTTTCTCTGATAATGCGATCCTCTGAACTTGAAGCATAAGCATTAACCTTTGTCTCGGTAAACTTCCTCGCAGGCGTGTTATTGGCGAACAGGATGTCAATTTCTTCAAAACTAAGACCCTTGTTTGTATTAGCAACTGGGAACTCATGATCAAGATTCAGTTATTGTGTACCTTGGTTTCAGGGAGACGGAAATAGGCCCAGATAAAGGTCAACAAAGAAAGTCCAGCCTACAATGACATTAGCAAATAGGAGCAAGTCCGAATGATAGAAACTTACCCAGAAGTAGCCGACCTTGCCCTTCCAGTTGCCCTCAGTGGGGTTGATCATATAAGGGCCATAAGTACCGTTCAAAATCTGGGTGATGTAGTACGCAATGCGAGCCAAGCAAATACTCTTGCTGCGGACATTGACCGCCGGAATCTCGCCGATAATGGCATAGCAAACTGGACCAATTGTCGCGTAGAAAACGACCTCCCAAATAAGAACAATACCGGCTTGTCCAAAACTGACAGCTTTAGTCTGAGGCACGCTGGCAAGAATTCCAATAAGTAACATGAGAATAGTACAGGCTCCGCAAGCCCAAACGTATAGCGTGCGTCGGCCGATGCGATAGATGAGGAACCAAGACACGATGACCCCGACCGAGGCAAGACCAAGAGCACCAGTTGCGAACTTGAACGAGTTGCTCGAATCGACGCCGGCCTGGAGGAAGAAATAGGTGGGGGTGCCACCAATGCCAACACCGGTTGTGTTCTGTGCGACAAAGACTAAGCTGACAATCTCAGTTCGACGAAGGTTGATGCCCTTGAAGCAATCGAGATAACTGGAGCCCTCAGAATGCTCGTTCTCGATCTTGTTGGTGTGGACAATCATGGCAAGCTGCTTGTCGAGATCCTCCTCAGTCTTCTTGCTTTTTGATGAGATACGTCTTAGAACAGCCTTTGCCTCATCAAGCCGATTATTCCGGGCAAGCCAGTAAGGCGACTCGGGAGTGAACCACAGAATGATCATAAGAGGAATTGGCCACATCCATTGGAGTGCAAACGGAATGCGGTACGCCCACTGCGTAGCGTTACTCTCGAAGCTGAACAAGACCCCAGCAGCGAGGAGCTGACCAAGTGCCCAGCAGAGACAGACGTAGTTGGCGAGATAGCCTCGGAGAACCATTGGACAAATCTCAGAGGCATAAGCAGGAGCCATGGTTGCAAATACACCCCAGGGGAGACCGCAGAGCGTAGAACCGACGAGGAGCATAGGGAGGTTTTGGGCGAAGAATGTGATAAAGATAAAGCCAGTGACAGCCAAAAGAGATGCCACCAGCGTACGGCGATAGCCGAAGCGTTGAGTGAGCCAACCATTAGCAAAGGCCCCAATAATGGTTCCAATTGCAGTGGCGTTGCCAAGTCCAGACTGCCACGGTCCAGAAATCTGCCAACCGAGTTTATCACCATACCAGCCTCCGTAGGCCTTCTGGAATGCTGGCTGGGCCATGAGGTTACCAATCAGGACGATATCGTAGCCTTCCATGATGATGGAAGATGACAAGAGGAACGACCATGTGATAGCACCGGGGTATGCCTTGACAGCTTCCCATATTGTCATGTTTCGGTCGATATCGGCGCCCTGTTGACCCTGTACGTGGCTCCATTCTTTCTGGTTGTCAGAAGCGGCATCATTCTCAACATGGTCGATGCTCGTGGCTTTGGTCTCAACCTGCTCTGGGACAGCCATTGCGTTTGAGGAGTAAAGGCTGAGTTTTTGGAGAGGAGAGGCGACTCTGAGAACGTTGAATCACAAATTAAGTCGGTAAAGGTGATGCGGCCCAGTCTGTATTTAAGTGGCTTCGTCACAGCATCTTCTGATTCTGGTTAGTGTTTGCTGAAAATCCGGGACCCCATGGGGAATGCCATATGGTCTGAATCTACTATTCTGGCAGGGATCAGTGTAGATCCTGTGCCAATAGAGGAATATCTCCCACCGGGCTAAGTTCTGTGTGCTTAAATAAACTTTCAGGCACAGAGCTCAACTGCAAATAACAAATCTTCTTCACAATTTAGACATCTCCCACCGGGCATCCCACCGGAGGACCCGTCGGAGACCCCGCCGGAGTTGCACAACTGCCAAGGCGCCTAAAACAGCCACTGCGGGGTCTTGGCTTGACACGCTGCACTCTATATATTGACTGGTAGTAAGTGAGGTTTGCTATTGAAGTAATGTGATAAGACATTGCGCCATTGAGAGCTTTGTCCAAGATGCCGGAAGAATACATGTCCCTGCTGCGAAGCCTGCCTTCGACGGCTGAGAGCGCAAAGCCAGCTGCTACCGGAGTTGCCACTGTAGACCTAAGTGTTCAGACAGGGCCTCCTCGTCATCTTGCCTCTGGTATTCTGTATGGTATACCAGATAAGCCTAACCAGATCCCTGATCATTACTACAAGGAGATTGCCTTCAATTATGGTCGAGGAGGTGGATCTCAGCTACCAAACACCAGGGGATATGCCATCAGTGTTGAAGACTACAAGGTGGATGAATATACAATATTTGATCTGCTTCGGCTAACAAAGATTGTAGGCCCGGTTTGCCTCCGCGCTGAGTAATTACAAGACAACGCGCAAGTATGGAAGCGAGTTTATCTACTTGCTGCCTGCGGCCTGGGGTGCCGATGGTGGGCAGAGTGAAACCTTCGAGTATCCTGGGGATAACAACGATTGGACAAGATGGGATGCGTTTCTCGAGCAAACTCTTGAGGATATTCAGAAATCTGACATGACTGAGGGTCTTATTATCGATATATGGAATGAACCAGACTTGAACTTCTTCTGGGCACGCTCGAAAGAGCAATGGCTGGTATTGTGGTCTCGCTCATTCAAGAAGATTAGGTTTGTTTGTCGAAGGGTGTCAATGAAGCCTTATTAACATCTTCATAGAGCAAAATTTCCCTCAGTGCGCATAACTGGTCCCAGCATGTCAGCCGTCCCTTCAACATCCCACGAATGGTGGACCAGCTTCCTCTCCCATGCCAAGCCTGATAGTCTCCCTGATCAGTGGTCTTGGCACATGGAGAACGGCGATGAGTCGACTACCATGGCAAACACAGTAGCCTCATTCCATAAGCTCCTGGGAACGTTCGATGTCCCTCTTGAGCTGGCAAAGGACCTCAACATCAATGAGTATGCTGTATATGGGGAACAGGTTCCCTCTGGAGGTGCTTGGTGGATTGCTGGGCTTGAGCGTGAAGATGCTCATGGGTTGAGGGGTAATTGGGCTGTAGCTGGAGCACTTCATGACTTTCTCGCGGGTAAGTTTCTCTATCCTAGTTCATTAACCTTTTACTGATATCTTAAAGGTCTGCTAAGTAAACCCAACGCCAGCAATGATCAGTATGCCATTGAAGGAGAAGGGTACTGGCCATCAGCAGAGTACCAGGTATACAAATACTACGCTTCGACTATGAAGGGGCAACGCCTCAAAACAACACCAACCTCAAATGGACTGCTCGATGTTTACGCAACGGTGGAGGACAACGTGATTCGTATCTTGGCAGGCACGCGGTCGAGGCCCGGTGATTGGATGATAGACCTGCTAGGATTACCTGCAGATGCAAAAGCCAAGATTAGAACATTGGCCTTCAAGGTTGCGGATGAAGATAAGTTTAAGCGCGTCGATGGGCCGGAAGACCTGGGAGAGACTGAGGAAGCTGTCAAAGATGGAAAGTTAAGGCTTGAGATGGAGCATAATGACCCTACGACGGCTTTTGCGTTTGAGGTCAGGCTATTGGGATAACGGTACCCAAATCTAGGCATGGTGTCAACATGTTCATAGAGTTATAGAAAGAGACAGGTATAGAATCAGATCCACGGTTGCTGCATACAGGCTTAGCTCAGTGTAGCGATCCGTTGCTTACACCGTTTCTTGGTAGATTCCTACAGCCGTCAAGCTGGCCCACTCGCCATGCCCTCTGCAAACTATAAGCTCGCAGAAGCGGAGTATATAAGTTCAGATGATCGATGATCGACATGTTGCGGTTCGGGCGCCAATCAAATACTCAGTATGCCTAGAATAAGAAATAAGGTTGTTTCTTGGCGATGTTATTTTACTGGCTCGCATCGGTCACCCACGTTCGCTTCCGTTAAGGCCCCAGGAGTGTGGCGTCTGTGGATGCTGATATCCCACCGGGCCAGGATGATACGTACATATCTGGGGTATTTATGTGGCGATTTGGGCTTTGAATCGAGGATCTATTCACTGGAAGTGTCAGTACGACCCGTTGGGAGTGTACAAGAGCAAAATGTTTCGAACCGAATGCACCAAGAAGCGCATCGTCGACTGGGTTGCTGGAAGTCTTCGTGTCAAGTTTGACATAGACAATGAGCAGCATGTTTATTTGCGTTCCATCGAACCTTTGCCTTCTAAACCTGGCTTTCAAAACGGAGACACCTTAGATCAAGCGCCAGCAAGTCTCTGCATCAACGAGATACGTCTGGCCGGAGAAGGCAGTCAGTTCGGGACATCGAAACGCCAGATTGAGCTACTTTGGCCAGCGCCTCCGCTATGTCTCTCACGAGGAGCATACCTTTGGAGTCCAAAGAGTGCTCAAAATCGTATCAAACGACACAGTTACAGGGTTGGCAGTCATCACACGGTTTCTGTCTTTGGCAATATACCTGTTATCCGATCTCGTGTCACTGTAACAACCACTGGACAGCAAGCCCACACATTACAAGCCGTCTCTTCTATGGTGTATGGGGGTATCGGAACATCAAAGAAACAGTGGTGGAAGGAATGGAATGTCCATTTTACGCACAACAACTGGTTTCGTGAGGCTTAATGGCAGCAACGTACACTGCCCTAGGTCGGCATCTCACGATCCGGTATCAGCGCTTTTTGAACTCAAAGTTGGCTCTGAGCAATTATCCCAAAGCTTTTAAAAGATCCAAATACTCTCTACTCCTCCCCCATGCCAAAGATACAGATTCAAGGACCCTTCTGCCTTCTTGTAATACTCTTGCTGGCGCAGTTGATGCATATATATCTCCAACGCCACTGATATAAGCTTTAGGAACTCCGGCTCTTACAAATAATTGTACCATCTCGTCGTCATTCGGTCGATCCAATCGTATAAACGTCGGAGTTTGATCATCAAACGTTGCCGAATTGTTCAATAGTGTTATGTCTGGGGATGCTTGGCGTGTAATACTCCCACTGCGCATTTCTCCTGGTAGTCTTGTCTTGGAAGAGTAAACGCTGTAGGCCCACAGTGTTAAAGTGACCCAGAAGACACAGGATGGTTCATAAAAAGCCATTTTTGCATAGCGACGAACGTGCCATAAAAAACATCCACAATGCAAAGCTGCAAGTCGGGCTTTTGACTTGGAAGCTGTCAGCTTGATATTCCTGCGTTGGGCTGGGATACCTACCGCATCTTGTTGCGCCCATTGTGAGATTTCTCGTTCAGCCTGCAACGCTTCTTGCTGGCTAGTAGTCGGTAGGTTCGACTTTCTCGAACGGTCTGGATGTTGGAAATATCGAGCCAATGTCAAGATGGCGGTTCGTGGAACTAAAAGCACAACGCGAGAAAAGTGGAGGTGCAACACCGTAGGATGCTCTGCTCCTAACAAAGAAGCGATTCTTGCGTTGGCTGCCCAGTGAAGTGTATCTACACAGTCCAGAGCAGCGTTTCGCCAGTTGGAGTTGGAAAGACGGAGATTCTCCGAATCATCGTTATATTGCTCAGGGCTGTTGTGTGGCATCCACGAAGACAGTGGCCGTTTGCAATACGCATTGACTGTAGAGTATTCTTGGTACACAGCGTGAAGAAGAAGGATACGGGAGAACTCTCCCAAGTCTTTTTTGGTGACTCTTTGTCGGAAAAGCTCATTAACAGCGGTCGCAAGCGACGGGTTCTCTACACAAGGTTTGTCAATGAGATGGTTGTGTATGGATTTTGAACACGTGGCTTACCTTGGACGCGACGGTGTGTTTCAACCCAGTCAGAGGCGGAGATTTGAGCCCAAAGACCATCATGCGGCAAACTGATATCATCAACATCAAAAGTACCACTATGGTAGTTATTGAAGAAGTACAACCCCATACGGTCCAATAACTAGTGAGACCGTTAGTCAGCTCTTTCGTCTATACTGACAAATACTCACCCAAATGAAGTAGCAGAGCCTTCTCAGGCTCTCCCCTTCGATCCAAACCCTCCATTCAGATTGAGGATCTGACTGGTTTTGGTCGATTGTGCGTTCAACGGGCTCAAATTGTGAATTGGAGCGGCGGCGGTAAAAGTTGATAATCTTTTGCAGGTCCCCAGACCTTTGGTAGGCAGTATATCGTAGTTCCTCTGAGCCGAAATATAGCAAGCCAACTTGACTCAAAACAAGGGCTTGCGCGAGGAGAAGGTCAAGTTCCGAGTTCTCCAGTTGAATTACCAACACTCTTCTAAGAAACTCATGAAAAGGCTTGACACATGCGTCGATTTCCTCGGTAGCTGAGTATTGGCTCCCCACTGCGCAGATTGACAAAACTAACACCCAATTGGTACTCACATCAGTCAATTGAGGGTGAATGAGTGGAAATATAGGATTGAAATGTTCAAAAAACAGTTTAACGCAGTAGTCCAGTATCATCAAAGAAGGAAATTGAGTAGAAGTGTAGTGGTTCCTAAATATGGCTGAATCGATGCACGTGTGTGTGAAAGCGTCGTACAGCTCTCTGTAGGTTGATTCCGTTATTACTGGCTCCCAGCAACCTCCTAGACTTTCTACAACAATCTGACCCAAATCTGGGAATGCCAGATGGGAAATACCTTCGGAGGAAATAGTATGATCTTGAGAGATAGAGGACAACCTTTTGTATCCTTGGAGGCCCGGGGGTGGGAAGAGTTGCCTTGACTTGGCAGTGCAAGGTCTCCTAGCACCATTCAAGCTTGTTGCATATAGATCCCCAGGAATAGTGCGATCAGAACCCGTGCTCGGCTGGGGAGAAACGCCTAAGGCACTCCCAGGAGAAAATGATGTGACGGAAGAAGGACGTCGTTGGTCGCCATTGATCCTCGGAAAGTCCGGTTGTGCTGTGATTGTCATTGAGTTGTCAGCAGTAGATGGATTTCTCGGCCCAGTTGATGGTAAATCTGAGTCAAGGCCTAGTATAGAGTAGTAGTTGGCCTCAATCTCATTGTTATACGGCAGCCAATTCATGGGAAAGTCCCAGTCTATATCACAAGCGGCGAGATCGTACTCGAAGCGTTGTGGCTGTGCAAGGGTACCACTTCTTTCGATGTACGGGCTTGGTTGAGAGTTTGAGGTGTCTTGAGGTGAAATGGATAGTTGTAGGTTCGAAGGCATAGATTGCGCTTGGGATACAAGATCCATACCGTCGCTCGGATTGATAGCTGGTGTATTTGAAGCATCACACGCATTGTCATTCTGAGAAGGAGTCGCGACTGTCATGGGCTTGTCTCGAGGGTTGGGATAAATACATGTCAGGGATCTGACGAGACATCGTTGACAAGGCGTGGTTCTTGAGCATTTCTCTCGTGCTCTAGCGCATCCCAGACACGCTCTGCCTCGACCTACGTCGCGTCTCGAAGGGGCAAGTGCTGTAGGATGGTCGTGAATGGAGAGGTGCTTAGATAAGACATCACTTCTATTGTGTTAGCAATAAACCCGTAAAGCTTATATCATTCTTCCCACCTGCGAGTAAAGCTTTTATGGCAGATGTCACACTCGAAGCGCTTGAACGTGTCGTGTCCCTGCTGGTGTCTTTTTAAATGCTCCTGGCGCTTGAAGCTTCGCTGACATTGAGAGCATTGGTAATTATCCATCAGCCGGGACATAGTGGGCATAGCACGATAGTCCTTGCGTCGTATTGGTCTTGATGCCGTGAAAACAGCGTTGAGTTTGCATGTTCAAAAAGAGGCTGGCATTCCCTGTTCCTAAGCTTCGGCCTGTGGCCTATGGACAAAAGCAGTCTAGTTACAATAATTTGGTGCGGAGTCGGTCCTCGATCTGGGGTAGAACTGATCACTTGAGCTGACTTTTAAGCGCTCCAATCCGCGAAGCAGCATACCAGCCAGCAGACCGCATAATGGCTCAGTTTCTACGCCATTTTTTCTCTTTTCTCTTTAGCTAAACCCATCTTCTTTGCTGCTACTGGCGACATTATGCGCGACTCAACCAAGCCACGCGAGGCCTTTTCTTTTTGTGTCAGCTAATGTCGCCAGGTGAGGGCTTGGCATGGTGCAGGTTAACTCCGGTGGGAGGTGGGATTTCCGGTTTATCCACATCCCACCGCGAAAGGATGAGGGTAAGCCATCAACAATGAGCCAACTCCAAGTAAATACATGGGAGCCGAATCTCGCCAATTTTTGAGTAATCATTGTTTCACTTCTGTACGGTCAACATGTCGCATCCCCAATCTGTCTTTCATCACACCACTTTTACCCCGGGGTCCATACTTTCCCGGCGGAGGGTCACAGTCGCAAAGACAACCCTGTATACACAACTAAAGAGGCTTCGGGAGACAGGTCGTTATGATTGCTTCAAACTGCAATGGCATAAGATTTATGCTGACAAGTCTATGTGGCCTGTGCCCTTCCATCTTTTTTGGGATAGCGATATAGCAAAATGGATTGAAGGGGCCTGTTACTTTCTCCATGAAGAGTACGATGCCGAGTTGGATTCTGCAGTCAAAGAGCTAGTCGACACTATCCGCACGGCCCAACAGGACGATGGATACTTGAATGTTCACTATACCGTTGTCGAACCTGGAAAACGCTGGTCTAATTTGCAAGACATGCATGAACTGTGAGTAATAAATTTCGAACATTGTCCATAATGACTAGCCCAATTGCTCATATTCTCGACCAGGTACAACGCTGGCCATCTTATTGAAGCAGCTCTTGCACATCATCATTACTACAAAAACAACCTCCTACTGGAGCCTATTGAAAGATATGTTGCATTAATTCACCGCACTTTTGGGCCCTCAGAAACCCAGCTGCACGGTTACCCAGGCCATCCTGAGATCGAACTAGCCCTTTTCCGTTTATATCAGGTCACCAAGAACCAAGATGCCTATGATCTGTCCAGATACTTCCTTGAAGAACGAGGCAATAATACGGGACAAGAAGGACAACATTACTTCGAGTGGGAGTCGAAACAACGTGGCCAAAGTCTTTATCACAGGCCTGACACATACCCAGAGCATTCATCTCACTGGTATTGCCAGGCTCATCTACCTATCTTGGAACAGAATAGTGTCGAAGGCCACTCTGTACGCGCCATGTATCTATTGACAGCTGCCGCCGACATGGTGTGTATCGACGGGACAGGAGGCAACAAACTTTCGTCTTCATCTGAATGGAAGAACTCGCTCTATCGCCTCTGGAATAATATGGTCGATAAGAAAATGTATTTGACGGGGGGTATAGGTTCAATCAAGCAGTGGGAAGGTTTTGGACGCGATTACTTCCTACCCCAAAGCACTGACGAAGGCGGGTGTTACGCGGAAACATGTGCGTCAATCGCAGTCATGATGCTTGCAGAACGTCTTCTACACATCGACCTCGACGGAAAGTTTGCGGACATTATGGAGCTTTGTCTATACAATAATGTCATGACGTCTATGAGTCTTGACGGAAAGGCTTTCACATATGTGAACCAACTTGGAAGTTCGGAAACCGATAAGAGCCTCCGCGAGGAGTGGTTCTGGTGCGCTTGTTGCCCACCTAATGTGACGCGCCTTTACGGTTCGCTGGGTGGTTATTTGTGGGACTATGGAGAGGTTTCTGAGGGAGAAGTCTTTATCAATGTGCATCTCTACACCAAAGCAGAACTGAAGTTCACAGTCGCTGCAGGAGAAGTGACCTTAAGGCAAGACTCGGACTGGCCATGGGAGGGGCTGGCCAAGTTTCAGCTCACATGTCCTCCGCAACTGAAGACCACTATCCGACTACGCATCCCTGCTTGGTCTTGCGGCCAGTACAGCTTGGAGCCTAATGCCACCGGAAAGCAGGCCTATCTACATAAGGGATACCTTACACTCGACTCAGCTTATATCAAAGAGAATCCAGACTTCTCACTGGAGATCGGCAACTTTACCCCTCGATGCATCGCTCCTCATCCATACACGAACCAACACACGTTAGCACTTGCCCGGGGACCTTTGGTGTATTGTATTGAAGATTTTGATAACCCCTGGGAAAACAACCATTTCAAGGATGTTGGGCTCAAGTTAAGCAGTCCTATCAAGGAAGAAAAGAGATATATCGATAGTGCGGAGGAAGAATATGTTGCTCTCAGGACTTCTTGCTGGCGTCGCATCTTGGAAGAACAAGAAGTAGGCGTAGGTCCGGGTCGCACTATGGACAAGGCGCTGATCGATGGAGTTGAGAAAGAAGCTGTGTTCATACCCTACTATCTCAGGGCGAACCGAGGGGGTAATGGACATATGAGGGTTGGACTCAATTATTTGTCAAGCTAGAACTTTCTGTTAATACTATTGAGTTTCTGTCCAGGATAGTCTATCCAACGTCAGCGCTGTGGGACTCATTGCAACGGTGTACCTGAGTGTAAATTTCAAGGTTGGTATCGTCGGGAGCCATTCATTTAGACACTAATAAGACATGTCATGAGAGTGTCGCAAAAAGAGCTGCTGGCGCAATTACAAGTTACACCATGCCTCAATATTTATTATAATGTTTAAATGCTATTCTTGAGTAGCCTAAACAATAAATAGCTACTTTTTTATTAATTCTTTTATACTTAATACATGATAAAGCCTTTGCAGGTAAGTAGAAACCTCTTTCCAGGAGTGGAGAGGCCTGACTTTGGATCATTTGACTTTTCGTCGAACAGCTAATTTATGCAGCTGACTCCTTAACATTCTATCTCCCCTTAACTGTTCAGGAGTATAGTGTTTTTAAAGTCCTGGAAAGCAAGATTCTAGATCTTCTCTTTTGTCGACAAATTGCGCAAGGCATCCTCGTCCCGTTCCCAGAGACCCCAAAGTACAGCGCCTCCAGGTCCAACAATCAATATTCGGGCCATGGACTTAAAGGCAGTCTTAGCAATAGCAGCCATTTTCCCCCCAGATGACAAGAAAGGGTGATATCCCACCCATACAAGAGCAGCCCCCAAGGCGCAGTACATATCGTATTGCAAGAGATAGTGGCTTCCTTCAGCGATGGACTCAACCGGATGGGGTGAAAGAACAGACACTGGCATGAACACTGCCTTGATATCAACAGATCTCGGGTTCGTAAAGATAACCGATCGAATTTGAGGATACATTATGTAAAGAAGTGGTGCTAGATGAAACACTGAGGTAATGGAAAGGATATAGCGGTAGACTCGTCTTCCATACCTGAGTCTAGATCCTGAAGTTTTCTGTGCAGACGCTGGGACCAAGTCCAAAAACTGGGCCAAAGGAGCCAAGGCGAACTGCCAGAGGCCGACCCATAGTGGGAAGAACTGCCACAGTGTCAGGAAAATGTGTTGTTTCTGGTTTGGAATCCAACTCGGCGAAGGGAGTGCAGGTAGTATGGTAGGAATTATGTATCCTAGAGTCAAAGCTCCTGTGACAGACCACAACTGGATGGCGTCGATGGAAAGAAAATCTGCTTTAACTAGTGGTGTCATTGAAGTAGAGAAGGCAGACGTCCAGATTTGAGTAACACAATACACTGCCATTATTATGCCAACAGGAATTGACTGATATACCAAGCCCCAGCAAGTCGAGCTACAACCACGTTGTCAGTTTCGCCAAACAGGAAAGGTGAGCCTAACGACTTACAAGGAGATGATGGTGCCTTTATTTCCATTTCGAAGGCCTTCAAGCACAACAGCTGTATGCAAGGGAAGCGCCTGGCCAGCGAAGTACGCCGCAAAGAGCGATAGTTCCGGCCGCTCCCCGCTGACACATGGATAAAAGAAGAAGCGAACTACTTGATCGACGAAAAGGCTTAATGAAGCAACCCCGAAGTTGGCTTTCTTTGAACCAACCGAGGTCAGTTTTTCTTCGCGAGATATGGCTTCCGCAAACATGTCGGACCATCCGTTGCGTTGTGTGAGGCCGAGAATAGAGAAGTACCCGAAGATTCCGATTGCCGCAAGGGCCACCGTAACAAGAAGCCGATGCATAGTGGCTGAGAGTATAGCAGATAATGTACAAGTAGAGACCTTATAAATCGAGGGAAAGCTTAGGGAGAGTTCGAGGGCATGAGGACTCCGTTTATATGTAATCCTGCCTCATCGAATAGGATCTGAAGGATCTGAGCTAATGCACGATTCGTATAGCTCAAAGTGGAGCCTTTGTAACCAAAACTAGTTCACTTACCCAATCAAGACGCTACCAGACATACTGATCGAGTAACGAACAGATAATGCGGCTCGGTTGTTTGGTACAACTACTAGCTTTTGCGGACAGGAAATATATTGCCTGACTAATGAAATTCACATGGAAAACAATTCTATACGCCATCTCTTGTTCTCTCCAAGGATTCCAGAGTGCTTCTTTGAAGCATATGAGGCCTGGGGAGAAGAGGTCTTTGAAGAACTAACTTGATCAATACAACGCCACAAGCGATACTCGCTTTGACTAGGCCCTTCTGATCTCAAGTTGTATTTGCCTGATGAGAAATGGAATTATTATGGGGTTTGACTTGCTTCTGGCATTTATCTATTGCGGTTCCAAGACCTGGTTCCGTGCGGCGACGACTGATAAACGGAACAGCAGACAAAATTGAGTGAGTAAATCCATAACATGGCCCGCCAACTTCAAAACTTTAACTAGCGAAAGGTATAATAAACTTGAATAAGGTCAAAAGCTTCCTCTCTCAAGGTGCCCTTCTCAAATATATCCTCGCTTCTGCATTCATAAATCCTTTGTGATGAAGATCAAGTTTGTTCGAGGATTTGAAGGAGTTGCCTTAGGATAGAGAAATTGGATAATTAACATTTGACCCAATGCTATAAGCCTAATTATATATCAAATCTTTAAAACTAAACCACACACTTCACCATCTAATTTTAAGCCAATGCAAGATTGGTTTGTACTAACAGGTAACTAATTTGAAACCAAGAACTTTCTTTGGATCGGGCTCAGCAAGCGTAGCAACAACTCCAGCTACTGAAACTGACATACAGTAAACGTTATCGAGCCTCCATTCGTTTAGAATAGTAACTTCAAAAAAACAAGACCTAATCACAGTGAAAATCCGAGAACGGTGCGGTACGACATCAGCGTTGAATAATTCGATACGGTCGTGTGGCCCAATGGCAAGGCGTCTGACTACGAATCAGAAGATTCTGGGTTCGATCCCCAGCATGATCATAGTTCGTCGCTTTTTGCATCTACTGAGCATTCTCTGAATATCGTAAAGTCATCTTGTTTCATTCCTCTTTTTTGTTGGTTTTCTTCCTAAGGTCAAGATATGGAAGAACAATAAAGAATATCATAACACAACCTACCCAAACCCGCTAAAATCCGAGAAGAAAGTCTACACAGTCGCTGATGTCACTCTCCCGCAGCCCACCATATCCCTTATACCAGTCTAGAGCATCCCCAATATTCTCAAAAACCTCAAAATCTGAAGCATACGCCACAGCACTATATCGCCATCCCCATCCTTGACTTTCATCATTCTTAGGCCGACTATAAATAGCATGGGAAATGGATTTACTGCCGCAGCCCATTCGAAACCCCCCTGCCACTTCATAATCTTCAAGCCCAACCCACTCGTTCACCATTTCAGCTGATTTCACCTTTTCCTTATAGCTAAGCCGCGTATAGCTACTCTCAAAATCGCCCCAACCCTCCCAGAAGATGAATCCACCCATATGGCGGAACCGAGAAATGCCGCCCCCTTCGAGGCTATCAACGTACTGCATGAGAATTTCCAAGTCATGAGGAAATTGCCAATGTCCAGTGGGGCACTCCAAGGCGTTGAGACCTTCCAAGATGCCTATCCTGTATTCCTCGCGTGTTTTGTTCCGCCATTCCGTGTCTGAATTTACCGCGGCGCCGTCGAGAGCGGCCTGTTGTTTGATTTCGTCCCAGTTATCAAGGATGTCAGATAGGCGCTCGCAAACACCCGATATTTTGATACCGAGTAGGCTCTCCAGATTTTCGACCTTTACAATATCCATACCGCCCTCGTGTTCCAATTCATCTTCCACTGGCTCCTCCTCTTCGACTCGGGTAATGATTTCGTGTATAGAACGGTAGTTACTATCGTTGATGTGCTTGCGATAGTCTGCGAGTGCAGCTAGAATCTCTGACTCGATAGACTTGGACATATTCTGGGTCAAAATAATAAGCGTAGGTTCACACGGATACAAAGAGAATGTTGTCCGATTTATAATTGAGAAGGATTCGCTAGTTAAGTTTGGTCTCCACCAAGCATAAGGATTATCCCCGTTAGTGCCTATGTTGCCTTGCATCGCTTAATTTGCCAAGGCCACTTCACTTGATTTGAACACGCCTTAGTCACTCTTGTTTATGCGTTTGAATGTCATGACTCGTATTGGCAAACAATCAGCTAGGAGAAAAAATACCTTTTAACCTGACGCACCATGGTACTTGTAGATGCATTAGACTACGACAATTGAGAGTGGTTCTCTGATTCAACAGCTAATTAAGCATAAGGAGTTTCGAGAAGCTATTTCTATCAATAGCTTTATTGCCCTATCTTTTACTTCGCTAGTAATTCGAATCGCCAAGAACATCTTAAATTAATTACAGTTCAACGGTTGATAGATTCTCTCCATAAAGATCTGTAACTACTAGATATTTCTCTTTAGACTCTCTAGAACTATACTTAGCTCAGGACAGGACTCCAAAGCCCAAATGAGAATGTTTATATATCCCTATTTTCAATAGCTCAGGGAACAGAAGCAAAGCAGTTGGGCACAAGAACTCGGTCTCCAGAATCGATAGCGCAGTCCGCTTCAGTAAAAGGCGAGGCATTTGGGAGGAGAATGCAAAGGCGGGCATCATTATCGCGTCTGCCACCAAGCTCTTCGCAACGTCCACTCAAGTTGAACTTGCGCTGAGGTTGCCGACCAGCGGCAACGTCGTCATCAGTGCTGACGCAGAAACAGTCTACGGCCAGGACGGTGCTATTAATTGCTTGTTGTCAGTGTTGGAATGTTAATAAGCAGAAGAGGATTTTACCTGACAGAAGACAAGAGGGCGATGGTAATAAACTTCATTTTGATGATATTGGTATATTCTGCTTGACTGATCGAGAAAAGATGCTATTGCGTTGTGAGATAATTGCCAGAGAGAACTGGTGTATTTGAATGTACTTAAAGTAGAGTTGCTGGAACCTGGAAATTAGAAAAAATGTTGACTTGACGATATTTGAAAGCGAACAATGATTTATTCAATAACTACGGCAGAAAACTCGGTGGTTTTTATATTGGTGTGAGAAAGAGTTGAATGGTATTTTACTTCTGCGGGAATAAAGCCCTGGTACTATTGTTAAGAAACCCCAGTCTACCTTGAGGCAGTATCTGTAACTCGATGTAACATGGTGGGAAAAGGCACTCCAACCTTGTCAAAGCTCGGAAGAGCGAAATCCGGAGGCTATGCCGTAGATAGTTTTCTGAATAAACTTTAATTCTTTAATAGGGACACGAAGCAATCGACCCCTACTGGCACTTACTATCGCAGAGTCAATCGGGTCTTGCCAAGGCTGCCGAAACGGAACTAATAAACTTTACCTACACTCTGAATCAAGCCAGACGAAGGTGAAACTGACAGTATAGTCAATTGTCCTTATAGCGTTACGTGCGGATAAATGCCGTACGTTTTAAATCCAAGCTTAATGATATGCTTAGATCGGGCGTTGTCTGGCTTGTTTAATTGGGTTAATGGAGGCACTGTTAATTACCTTATGCATGATTGGCATACCCATTTCGATCAACAATCCACATCTTTGTTACAGAGGTCTTGATTCAAGTAAACTCTATTTCTGATAGATTCCAAACTCAGAAAAAATACCAAGCGCACGATCGGATGAAGGACTTTCCGGTTCTTGAAGCAGCCTAGAATGCCAGGAGAGATTGTGCTTGCTTGTAATGTTATGAGATTATTGTGTCCCTAGTATCAACTGCGCTCTATGGTTAGACTTCCTTCTGAGGAGTTAGGCTTGTTCTGGTGCAGCTGCGGACATTTATAAAGTAAAAGGTTCAACCTCCTTTAGAGCTGCTTCATTCGCATTCTCACTACAACTACAACAACTTCCTCTATCTTTATTCTTAATCCTTGAGAACAAGCTGGTCTTGCAAATCATTTCCATTCACCGAGTACGTCTATGTTCATTTCTTGTCCAAGAGTCTCTAGGCATTGTAAACTTACAATTAATATAGTCGTTCCATCAGCCAACCCAAAATGAAGACCTCTATCATCATCAACACCATCTTCGCCGCCTCCGCTTTGGCTGGTGCCCTCCCTGCTGGTCTTACTACTCGCCAGACCAACCAGGCCAACGAAGTGGCATTGCAAGAGGCCCGCGAGGACTCCGCGGCGGCCATTGAGCAGGGCCTAGGACGGGGCCGGGTTCTTGGTGACCAAGCCAGTTGTAGTGAACTCTGTTCACGATGCCGCCTTTCGGCCAGTGCTACTGCGGTTGCTGAGGTTCTCGCATGTGGTACAGCTGCTGTCGCAATCGATGTTCTTACTGTTGGCGCTGCGACGTTTCTTGAAGCAGCTGGGTTTATTGCCTGTGAAGCAGCTGTTATCGCTAGTCTTAACGAGAAGGAGGAATCTTGTCTCAATGAGTAGTAGTATATGAAAATCACTAGCTTTGAGTCTATCTGTACTTTAAAAGCAATTCCTCTCTGCTAAATGCATTCATTGGCCTTCGCAGAGCTCAAGCATCATTCAAGGACCAGCTATCATAACCAGTACTACTAGCAGTCTCGCAATCCGACTCTGATTCTTAATCCGTTTGAACCTCATCAGCTCTCTCACTTTTCTGCTGTGTCTTTGGGTCGTTGAATGAGCCCTTAAACTTGAACTGGTTGTTTCCAGATTTGCCACCTTCCCAGAACCTTGCTGAAAAAGCACAATTCGTCATTCGAACATCGACACTAATGGCAGAATATAGTTTGCCTTGAACGTCTGTAAATGCCTGGCCTGTAGAATTCCCTTGTCAGCAGTCTGTCAAGGGTAAGGGTCGAAAATAGGACTGTTGATATACGTACCAATTTGTTCATCATTTGTGAAAAACGCAATTTCTTCCTGAAAATTGACGCCGCATCCGATTACATCACTGTCGTCGTAGATGGGTCCATAGGGATTTCCACTTCCTTTATTGGTTCCATCGAAGGCGTTCCCATCATCACCATAATAACCCCATGAACTATCTGTCCACCCAAGTTGAGCCCCAAGCGTAGTAGTCTCATCACAAAAACCTATACCGTAGCGTCTTATTAACTAACCAGTGCTTGTCATACTCTCCCAGAACTCGAATTAAATGGCAGATATCGTAGCATTAACTAACTTTTTGTCACCGTCCACTTTGTTTGTGACAGTGACTTCGAAGTAGTACATACCATGCTCTTGTGGCCACATTGAATGATCAGCACGCACTATACCCTTTAGTAAGTCTGTTTTGAGTGACCCCAGCAATGGCTCAGAGCCGTATACTCATCTACCTCACCTCTCGAGGAAATATGAACGCAGATGAGGTCAGTTTCTGTATTACCGACATGGAGGACGCGCTTGGGTAACTTGGGATTAACCATATTGCATCTTGGATGGCTTGAGGTGCAACCTTCCATCCAATCCGCTAGGATTGATGGATATGCCTCACGTCTAGAGGCTCCCGATATCCTTCCAGATTTGATAAAACTACAAGTTGATGATCAGCTAGTGTTTCTTGGTCGGAATTATGTAAGACTGAGTCTTACGATGGTGTTTTAGCTAAGTTGCGACTATGATCTGGGATGTTAATGACCATCTTATGTGGTCAGCTCCTGATTCGACTAGTAAACATAAAAGTTCGTAACCTCCGGGTTATCTCTCCTTGTCTTTTTGTTCAGATGCTTCAAATGGAATCTTAGTCCCCACGCGATAATAACAACTCCGACCGAAAAGGCAATACTGGTTACCCAAGCAAGCGTATAGCGGGGCTCATGTGACGAAGGCCACAGATAAGCAGTATACACATGAGCCAAGTTTCCAAATGTGTTGCAAATAGCCAGAGACACAGCCTTCTTCTCACCAGTCTGTCCGACAGTGGCGCTGATCCAAGCAAGGATGATGTTGTTGATACCGAAACTAAATCCCACGAAAAGATAGATACTGAACATCCGAGCTGCTAGGTTCAAAGTTGAAACGGCGATGATGAACCCGACTATGACGATGCATTTACAAATGGTGATGTGATATGTGCGCTCATTCCATCGACCCGATGTCCAAGCCATCGCGATTCCAATGGAGGCGGCTAGGAGATAGGGAGGACATGTTAAGACCAGTGTGATAGTGGTATTATATCCGAGGGTCTTCATGACAGAGGGAAGGAAGTTTTGGAAGCCGACTGACGAGAGGTGCAAGTTATACATGAGGCATAAGGCCCATGTTCGCCAGTCGCAGGCAGATTCGCGGAGCCCAACCCATACACTCGTCTTTTCTCGAGCATCTGTAGTGTCGGTGTATATACGATTGTAAGCTAGTTGTCGCTGCTCCTCGGAAAGCCAGCGCGTGGTTAAAGGATGATCGGGGAGGAAGATGAAAGCTAATATGGCCGTGAGAATTGACAGAGCGCCTTGGATGATGAATAGCCTGCGGGTATTGGTTAGCAGTTGTCTAAAGGGAATTTGAAGGTTACGAACCATTGCCAACCCGCCAGGCCGTGAGTTTGATCCAGGCCCGCAAAAACACCCGCCGCGATAAGACCAGCGAAGGAACTGGCGATCATATTTCCAGTGTAAAAAATAGCAAGCCGAACAGCTAGTTCCTTGCGGGTGTAGAACATGCTCAGGATGTACAAAGCTCCAGGATAAAACTACGACACGTCAGATACCTTCCTATCATTAGAGTTCAATGCTTACAGGTGCCTCAGTGACTCCAAGTATAAAGCGAAGAGCAACCATACTCGAATAGTCCTTGGCTAGGAAAGTAACAAGACTGACGACAGACCATGCGAGACAAAATCCTGCCATGTACCAGGATGGCTTGACTCTGTTAATGAGCATGTTACTGGGAACCTGTCCAGCACTTGAGGATGTTAATGCGTATCTCGCGCTGGGTGAATCAGAACTCACATATATCCAACAAACAGAATGGAGACACAGGTGTTGTACTGCGTTCCCACCAAACCAAGATCCTCCTCAAGACTATTGAGTCGCGCATTGACGAGGGCATTTCGATCGAGATAGTTGAAGAGGTACATGAACCATAACATAGGCTGAGAATATCATGAGTATTATGATCGATTTTTGGCGAGCGGATGCTTACAAGAATGTACTTATCGAGCTTTTTAACCAGCGCAATCTCTCTCGGGTCTGTTTTCGCATGGGCTCCAAACTCATCTACCTTGTCCATCTTGGGAAACTTGGAAAAGATGGCGTCATCGTTAGCTTCAGTCTCAACTCTGTCGAGGACTGTTTCAATATGGTCGTTGCGCGCCGTATCGTCGCGCTTGGACTCATCGCCAGGAGCATTCAGTGTCGCCATAGTCAAAGGATATGTCTTCTCAACAGCGGCTAAACAACAGCAATCAAGAAGGCCTACTTCCAGAGAGAATGACCAGCAGCTCAGCCAGCTTTTATCCCCACGCCGAGGCTGCCAAGTCTTCCCCCACGGGGTATAAAGATGCGGGGGATCAGCGTAGTTTAAACAAGGTAACATAGCGCCATAATGAAACAATCATGATTGGTAACTTTGCGAATAAAGTAGCATGGGCTTGTGCGGAAAAGCAGATAAGGTCGACGATCTGACGGACATCCTTCCAAAAACTGGTCTGGCGCCGCGGCGGAAAAGCACCGTTTGCTTGGAAGATGTTCGACTGCCCAATCAAGGTCTATTATGCTTATGCCGAGGAACTTAGATATCTAGCATTGATGACGTGTGCTGTCTCCAGGGAGGGGATATTAGATTGTTGTCCTATGATAGTTCTGGGCATATCTTTCTTGCCCAGTTTAGACCGTCAAGCTCCGTCGACGAATCTTGTAAGCCTAGCTCGTTTACAAAATCAATCCGTCTGAGTTTCTCGGCATTCTTGAACTTGATCAGGAATCTAAACAAGCGTAGCATCCTGCATAGGAACATTATTCCACCACTCCCACCCGCCCATCTCTCTATCCTCCGTCCACCAAAGCCCTAATTTCTCAAATGCACCCTCCTCATCAGGGGAAGGTCGAGGAACAATACCGAGGAGCAACTCCTGTTCATCCGGAAGATCTCTACTCTTGAGCAGAATGTTATCATCTCCATCAATCATGTCGAGCTGAGTATTGGCGGCCCCAGTGAAGCTAGCAGATAAGACTCAAAGCAGAAG
>JAALXK010000294.1:0-86562 GCA_012977745.1 Fusarium anguioides | reverse complement strand
ATCAAATATATTATAAACTTTATATTAAAGTTATCTATAATATAGAATCTTTCTTATATTTATTCATTATTTTTATAAGCTTTTATAAGCTTTTAAAGACTAAAGGCTTATTTTAAAGTGTGGCTGAAATTCTAATTGACCGGCCTATGTAGCAAACCTCATCAAAAGAGCATTATTACGTTTTCTGCTCTGTACACCAAATCTGGTCAGTCGCACCTACCTTGCCGCCGATGACTTGCACCGGTAAAACGGGAGCAGCTTCCTAAAGATCGCTTCGTAATTGTTAACTTCATTAGGAAAGAAGAAATGTTTCCTGACACCTTCCATCCTAGCATCATACGCATCCACCTAGACAGACGATCTTGGTCAGTTGAAATTGCAAGAACCGACATCGACATAAGCTATGTCCTGCTTCACGTCGTCGATCAGAGCTCTATTCTAAACTTTGCATTGACCATGCTATTTAGCGATCAACTTCAAGCCTGACTCGCCATCCTTCTGAATATTCTTTGGGCGATGACCGAATTGATCTGAACGAAACAAACCCTGATAACCATACGTCAGTGGATGGATCTATTTACGTCGGCCCCAGATAATCAAGCCATTGCCCT
Organism: Fusarium anguioides; assembly: GCA_012977745.1. Taxonomy (NCBI): domain Eukaryota; kingdom Fungi; phylum Ascomycota; class Sordariomycetes; order Hypocreales; family Nectriaceae; genus Fusarium; species Fusarium anguioides. Next base: position 85,951 of record JAALXK010000294.1, on the reverse strand, counting down.
TAGATACAAACTTGCTTGCTCTACAACAGCCCTAGCCCATGACCGTTTCCATAAAGACATAAACACAATGTATTACAAGGAAGTCCGGGAAGCGTGGTACCTGAAATTTAACTTGGCCATGCAAACAACGTCGATCAGGATACTTTTGCCTTTGAGAGCCAACAAAAACACCAAAGCCATAAACGAGGTCTCCCGGGTGACCCCCTTACTCTTCAAATGAGAGACATTCTACCGAATCCCCACGGCAAGTTTTATCTTTTCGAGAGGCCAGACAAAAGACGGGGGCCAAGAAAATGAGGCCTTTTGAGGCTACTCTGACGAGATGGGAGCCAAGACTCGCGCAAGATAAGCTAGTGCTCTTTCACAAAGGTGAGAAGAAGACCCTGGAGTGACGACAGCCGCCTCAAAAGAACCTTTTTTTACTGTAAGTATTTACTATTGTGCTAAGCTGCCTTATTCCTGGTTCAGTCCAGAGCCAAGTGCTCCGTACCAAGCAAGCTCTCCTCTCATAGCGGATGCTATCCCCCACGCCCCCCCGCGATATGTCAGAAGAGCATGGGTCAGCATGGGGAAAGCTCCTTGTAAAAGTACAATCCTTGTCAAGACCGCGCCGCCTGAGGGGTGTAAACAATTCCCTTATGAGCAAGTTACCAGTTTTATTGTGTTGTTTTTGCCTCTGTAGGATGTACATACATACATTAGGAAGCTAGCCTTCCTCCTTCGTCCTAATTTTATGAATGCCTGCGGAAATTCCACTTTCGACGATTATGCAAAACACTTCTCAGAGACATCTGTACAACAGCATGGCTTCTTATGTCACTGAAGCTAAGGACAGAGAATGGTAACAAACCATTGCCGGTACAAGTCGAGGTTGCAGGCCTATCTCATGTTCAGGTGGCAACAGTGCTATCAATGTAATGGCTGAGTGTCAACCAAAGCTGCAGTGGAACACAAAGTCTTCTATGATTAGTTCTAATCAGAGAATAGCGCAACATCGCGACAACCTTGAAGGAACGTGACAAGATCCATGCCTTCAATTCGCAACCCACAAATCTGTGGATTGGGTGCGCTGAGTGTTGGTCCATTTTTATCAGGATTCTTTTATCCGACCCTCAGCTGAAGGACCCGCCATGGACCAAGATTATCAGGAGCATTGTAGCTTGATTGGTTTAGGCAAGGCCAGCAAGCTGGTTCTAAATCCAGAGGATTGTGGAGATGGTAATCGTAAGGCGCAAGGCAGTTGATATGTGTAGCAAGAAAGCAGCGTGCCGTCAAGGGTTAAAACACCTCGTGGTATTGTTTTCATGGTCGCCTAGGACGATTATCTGAATTGTTAGTGGTTGAATCGGGCCTTTCGTCAAACAGCACGTTTGTACCGAGTCAAAACTCTAGATGTTTAGATAACATGTGAGAAAGCACAGCTGGATGATTGCTCAGCTTCTGAAGCTAACTAACTAAATGGTAATAGTTTGCGAGTATGAATTGAAACTTGTACATAGCATGTGAAGATGATGCTTATACGTATGTAATGCATAGCATATTCTCATTCAACCGCTTAAATCATTACACTTGTCGGTGGAATGTAAGCAACTCAACTCTAAATGGATATGTACTCGGATTGATGTTAAAGCTACAGGGTTTTTCTACCTATCCGAAAGCTTGCTTGATCTTGCACACCACCAGGCACAATGCCTCTGCAAGCCACATATTCAGAAATCGGAATGTTCGGCCGTCACAAGCTGCAACGACATGGCCCTGTTAAACCCGGTTGGATTTTAGGAGCCTCATTCTTAGACTGACTTCACATGTTGGTTTGGTTACTACAACAAAGAATGGATCGATCCATTTTGATGATCAAGTATATGAGCAGGCAGGTCAGAAAAGAATCCATACACTAAGATCCTATTGATATAGATGGTTCTAAGCATTTGGGCCCTAAGAATTTAGGTAAGTTATCCTAATGTTTATGACAACCTTACCTAATTCTTCTATAACCCACTTGATGAGTCTAGGATAATTCCGAGCTTCTGAAGAAACATGACTAACAAAGTTGAGCTCATGAGAGCCTGCCAAGCTGATTTCTTTGTCCAGGGTCTAAGCTAGGTACGAGAACTTACAAAGTCAGTTCTCACTATTCACCAGTCAAGAAGACGCACGTTTTCGACAGGGGTCCTGCTCAAGGATTCGAAGAAAAATCTTTTTGTCGGAGCTAGACGGATACGCCGAGCAAAGGCATCGGAAGAAATCGTGTTGAGACCAAGCCTTTGGGCCGGACTAGTGAGACTCCACATGATAACGAAAGAACTTCTTTTCACAGCGCCTAGAAAATCAACCGCCTGTTATCTAGTTTCGTGGAGGGGCGTGAAATGTCAATGCCGCTGGACCGAGGATATGGGGAGTAACAGCCAACTACCGGCATAACTTCGCGCTTTGCTCTGTTTTACTTTCGAAGCAACCCTGGGTGTAGGTTGAGGAGCTGCCATATGACGGCATTCCAATGTGGTGGAAAAGGTACCAGTCTCGCAGATCCGATCCTGGTGACTGATATAATTTTGGTTCCCCAGATTTCGACACACGCCCTACCGATGTTCCCCAGAAACTGCTGATCTGTGCGCTACGGTGTGGATGTATTCTAGAGACCCTGGAAGTAATGACGATAGCTTCACCAGAGAACCACTCACACTGAAAAAAAAGAGCTTTTCTTCAAGAGGAAGTTCCGAAGACTGAAGCCGTTGCGAAGCTAGCTCCTGTGACTGTACCTGGAATCCATGTGTCATTCTTACATACCAGAAAAGCAGGTTTGGGGAACTGATAAACTTTTCAGTCTGCATTATCTACGTCGAAAGTTTATGATGAGGCTCAAGTATCTGCGGTTGTGGCGCCGTGACTCTTTTGAATAAGGTAATTCGGCACATGTATAGTCACATGTCTTGAAGGTCTTGACTGTGTAAGATTCAAGATGTCAAATTGCCTGGTAATCGAGGCCAGTCGAGACCATGCATATTCTCGTACTAATTGAGCTGAGCTGCGAAGGCCGTTTAATCTGTAGAGGCCGGTAGCTTTGACGAGCAAGCCATTATGTAAATCTACTCATATGGGTCACATGGCATCTCGAGGTTGAGTGGAACCTAGGACGCAGAGTGTTAAGGCACAACTTTGGCGTTGAGTGCTTCTGCCCTTACAGAGAGATTGAATAGTACTGTGGTAACAAGGAAATGAGTCTCCCAAAACTTGGGATGATGCCAACAGCTATTGGTGCTCATTTCAGTTGATAATAATTGCTGCCGTATATCTTGAGCAAGAGGATATATCAGTATCTTCCTTTGACCAGGAAGGCATACACCCTCCCTCGTAAGGCTATTGCGAGACTATCGAATGTTTAAGACGCCAAATCTACGCTCTGAGATAATTGCCATGAGACATTCATTGCCTGGCATCCGACACGTTCGCATCGCGAGACTGTTCTTGCACTCAGAGACTCAAATTATCGATCATGGAGGCTGTGTTGATCAGGGGCCAGAGGCCAGACCGCTGCCCAGCCTCAATGGACCAGAACAAAAATAACAAACATCACAGAACACTCGATAGTATTGAATTACTGTCACGGGACAATGCTACCTACTACTTGAGTCAAAAGGGTCGTATCAAAGCCATAGTATATTGTCGAGCTATACTCGACTGCCTCAGGGTTCACGGACGCGCTCGGTTGTTACATATCAACACCTAGCGGAGAGCAAGACACGAGAGTGTAATGTACTAGAAATCTGGAGGAAACCTGGTTTGTAACAATGATTTACCTTAACAAAGATATTGAGCCGAGATCCGTCGTGTTTACCTAGGTGAGTAATGAGATAGATGCCGCTGTGAGGTTCTTGCGACGAGTGGTTAGGACTGATGGCTGTGCAAGAGGGCCGTTGGATATGAGCATATGGGACACTCGTCATTGAGATACACACACGATACTGAAAGACCACCTTGATCTCATGAGGGAACATCTTGCTGATTGTAGGTTCATATGGACCACTGTCCAAACTGATGACATAATGACATAGCTTAGCATAAGGCATGATTTTTTATTTCTTCTGCTCATCTCTTCGTAGTTGCAAACTTGCTAGAAAGACGTATAAAGATACAGGCTTCCCCAACAGCTTCGCCGCCAAGTATGAAGGCACCGGCATTTGAAACGTGAAACGGCGTTATAGTTACAAGTGGTAGTCAGCAATGCCGATTTCCAGAGTATAGTACAGGAACCTCATTCTTACTCCCCATATCAAACCACTAGGATTGATTGTGCGAGAAAGAACTTGGAACTGGAGAGCTTTCAAAGAACCATGAGGAGAGCAATCACCACTTGACACCAAAAAAGCTGAGTTTCTTACCAGCTTTGGAAGTGGAAGTATCCTCCTGCTCGAGATAGATTCTCTCATGACCTCTGATGTCGACAAAGAGGTATTTGTACTCAAAGTCGCTATGCCCGCGGTACTTGACCATATGAAGTCGAGCAATACCGTTGTTCTTGGGCCCATCAACCTAAACTTGTTAGTTGAAGGTCAGTTTAGGGTCATAGAGAGACATACATAGAAATGCATCATCAGATGCTGGTCTCCACGAGCATCTGTTTTTTCCGAAGAGCTGAAGCGGTCAGCAACTAGATTGATTTATACAATACTAGAACATACGCGACAGGGCGTGCCCTCCTCCACTTGTTAAAAGTCTCATCACCATGGGCTGTAATCTTCTTGGCGTCGCCCATAAGTTCGAGGATACGTTGGTCACGTTTGATCTTGTCGACTGCGCGGTTGAAATTCGAGATCTTGCTATCGGGGGAGAAAACATCGGTCCAAAGAAAGTACCCCACACCACCCTAGAATAATGTTAGTTATTATAACTCATATGCTCGAATGACAGTTTGCCCACAGTGAGTACAAGACCAACGAGGATCATGCCAAAGTTGAAACTCTGTTGCGTTGCCCTCGCCGCTTTCTCTCCCACCGAGAGTTCAGTCCACGGAACATATCCACTGTCGTTAAATGGCGTTACAGCTCTTCGCTTAGCTTTAGGACCCTGTGGTGTAGCTCCTAAGCCTTGTTGAGTCGCATAGTATCGTGAGGCATGGAAAGGTCGTAGAGTGGAGGGGATGCCTCGAAAGGCAGTAGATCGGGTTGCGATGAGATTTATCGTCGTCTGTTTCATCCTGGAGATTCTGCAATAGCCATTTTACTAGTACATTGGCATCGAATATGTGATTGATAATGAATCAAGGTTATTATTTAATTAAGAAACTCACGATCAGAAGCCCAAGATGCAGCAACTTGCGGCTCCACCGCCTGGCAGAATCGAGTGGGGTTACCAAATGAGAACTAGCGTCCGTCGATATGCCACCTTATCGACAACTGCCCTTGACTACCTAACAGTTCTCCTTAATTCTGATCCTGACTTGTCTTGTCTTTCTTACCAATACGAACGAATACCCATTCCAATTCTGTCCGCTCTTTGACACGTCGCAAGTACATTAGTATATACTCCTTATTGCGGTCCCGAGACCTCTTGTTTTACTCACTCTCTGCGTCCATTCTGTACTCCCTCCCCGTTACGGCCTAATAATCAAGATGAGCGCCCTTGCGACAAAGCAGCAGTCGCTCAAGATCTTTGAGAAGCTGAAGACTAAGCCTGCGAACAAGGTATGCACCCAGAATCCCTGTCTGCGCAATGATTGAACCTAAACTGACTCCTGCGCTTCTACTATCAGATTTGTTTCGACTGCGGCCAAAAGAACCCTACCTGGACATCCGTCCCCTTTGGCATTTACCTATGCCTTGACTGCTCTTCCAACCACCGAAATCTTGGTGTTCACATCTCATTTGTGCGATCAACAAACCTCGACCGTACGTAAATCCAAAACGTCGATCTCCCCCTCAATAGCCTCCTGAAGCTGACGAGTTGGAACAGAGTGGCAATGGGACCAGCTCCGAGTTATGAAGGTCGGTGGCAATGAGTCTGCCACGAAGTTCTTCCAGCAGAACGGAGGTACCGCAGCGCTAAACAGTAAGGACCCTAAGACAAAGTACCAGTCCAACGCCGCCACCAAGTATAAGGATGAGCTCAAGCGCCGCGCTGCGCGAGATGCCCAAGAGTATGTTGATGCGCCATGAACTACACCTCCGATGGCATCTGACATGTGTCCAGTTATCCCGAAGAAGTTGTTGTCACTGATGCTACCGACGATGGCGCCGCTACTCCTGCTGGCGAACCTGATGACGATTTCTTCTCTTCCTGGGACAAGCCTGCTATTAAGCGACCTACACCTCCTGTCTCTCGCACCGGAACCCCCTCTGTTGTCGGCCGCACCCCCTCTCCCTTTCTGAACTCTGGTAATGGCAAAGATATCGCCCGTACAGCTTCGCCTCTCTCCCGATCATCCACTGGTGAGAACAAGCCTGCCGCGAGCCGAATCACCACATCTGCCGCCCTGCGCAAGACCGCTACTTCCACTGGTCCCCGAAAGGCCAACGTTCTTGGTGCCAAGAAGACTACCAAACTCGGCGCAAAGAAGGTCACCAGCGATGTGATTGACTTTGACGAGGCGGAACGAAAGGCCAAGGAGGAGGCTGACCGAATTGCTAAGCTCGGCTACGACCCTGATGCTGAGGAGGATCCCGCCACCAAGAATGCCTCTGGATCAGGTGCCGCCATTCTTTCTCCTACACCTGTCAGCCCCAGTCGCGGCACCACCTCATCGCACACACGCCAGAAGTCAGATGCGGAAGTCGAGCGATTGGGTATGGGTATGGGCCGACTCGGATTTGGACAGATTGGTGGTCCCAAGGCTGCTGCTGCACCTAAGAAGAATGCCGGAGGCTTCGGCTCCGTTGGACCCGTCAAGGCCGCAGCTGTTGGTAAGTTTCATAACGAGACAGAAGTAAAAGCAGACACTGATGCTGGACTAGATGATTCTGAGCGATATGCTCGCGACAAGTTCGGTACCCAAAAGGGTATCTCATCCGACGAGTTCTTCGGCAAGGGCGCTTACGACCCTAACTCCCAGGCCGAGGCCAAGACTCGACTCCAAGGCTTTGAGGGCGCGACCGCTATCTCGTCGAATGCCTACTTCGGCCGGCCAGAGGACGAACCCGAGGAGGAGTATGGCGATCTTGAGTCAGCCGCCAAGGACTTTGTGCGCAAATTTGGCATTACGGCTGGTGACGACCTCGAGAACTTGACGCAAATGGCTGGTGAGGTGTCTACACGACTCCAGGGAGCCATCCGATCATACCTCGGAAACTAAGCCAGACTTGTCGCTGTGCGAGCTGAAAATATAGGAGAATGACTGGTGCTCAAGTTGGTGAGCATCTTGTTGAGTTAGGTAAAAAGCAGCAGTTGGGAAGAACCAGAAGAGGCATTCGCCGGTTCGATTATCACTATCGAGCGAAACGTGGCGTATCGAGAAAATGCTCTTTGACATGAATCTGGGTCGGGATGCTTTTAGGAGCTGGCGTACATGCGATGTCAAAGTGGACTGCTTTTGGTTACTCTAGTATGGAATAAATAGATTTGATTTTCTCCTAGTTTACGAATCAAAGACGCATCATTTAGTTTATGATATTTGCTACCTGTATAATGCGCAGTGCGAACATTCAACTAGCATTGTGAAGAACAAGAAGTGGTGAGGAATGCCAATCCAATTCAATTGATGCTACCAGCGGTAAATCCAGGCAGACGATGCTCGTAGTCTACAAATATACTAAAAAATCAAGGATAAACGACAAGAGGAGGTATCTTATGGGTTCTTTACAGCTTAGCAATCATCTTGTTGCCCCTTTGCAACCACGCAACAGCGTCGTCTACAAACTCGTCCACGACAGCCTTGGCAGGCTTCTGCTCGTTGACGACGGCGGCACACTTGCCCATGAGATAAGGTCGGTACTTATCCAAGATGTCCTCATCGTCGTCGCTATCGTTGTCGCTGGTGGCCTCGGCAAGTTTGTCGAGATCAGCCTCGTAAGGGATGACACCCTTGGCAACGAGTTCCTTGATCTCGGCCTGGCGGTTGGTCTCCCAGTCGTTGATGTAGTCGTTGTTGCGGACGCGCATGGGGCGACCGGTCCAGATGATGGTACGGATGTTATCATCATGACCGGAAGTGCGGACAGCCTCCTTATGAGCCTTGGGAGCACCAGCCTCATCGGTGAGGATGAAGCGGGTTCCGACCCAGACAGCGCCGGCGCCCATCATGAGAGAGGCAGCGAGAAGCTGACCGTTATGGATACCACCAGCGGCGATGACCTGGACGGGACCACCGGTGAGAGGAGACTTGTGCTTCTTGCAGATGTCGACAACAGCGGGAATGAGGACGGTTGTGGGGATATCACCAGTGTGGCCACCGCCCTCACCACCCTGAGCACAAATGATATCGACGCCAAGGTCAAGGCACTTCTGGACGTGCTTGACATGGCCAATCATGTTCATGTAGACAATGCCATTGGCGTGGAGCTTGTCGACGACAGCCTTGGGAGGAACACCGACAGCAGAGACAAAGAGCTTTGCGCCCTCCTCGATGATAATATCGACGAGCTCGTTGAGCTTACCCTTGGTGTAATCGTAGCTTTTGGATCATATGTCAGCATTTTGGCCATGACTAGTAGGATCTGCATGTGATCGCAAGATCGCGGGAGCCGAGGGGCTCAGGGTATGGGGAGGGACGTACTTGGTCTTGCGAGCGCTGCCGCCAACTTGGGGAAGAAGCAGATCAACACCGAAAGGAGCGTTCTTGTCGTCGAGGTAGCTCTTGAGCTCGGCGATTTGTTCGCGCAGCATATCAGGAGTGTATCCGACACCGCCAATGACACCGAGACCGCCAGCGTTGGAGACAGCGGCGGCGAGCTTAGGACCAGCGGCAACGTTCATGCCCGCGAGGAGGACAGGATGCTTGATCTTGAAAAGATCAGTGATGGGAGTTCGGAGCTTCTCTGTGGATGGAGCGTGTTAGCGATTGATTATTGGAGAGTTGGGGATGATTTTGGCGATGACGAACGTGGGGAGGCCATGATATCTATCTGTCCGCTTGTCGGTCTTGTCTAGGTAGATGATGCTATCGTGTCGCGACTGAAGAGAGCTGACTTCTTCTTTCTCTCGCTGATAGAAGTGAGAGCAAGATTGGTTGATAAAGAAATAGAAAAGTCGGGTTGGAGAAGAAACCTGGGGTATATAAAGGATCAGCAGGGATGAGAGGGAGCGGGAGAGGGGGTTTAGTTTACAAAGGCATTAAAGAGCCAAAACGACGATTCGCGATGGTGCGGAAAGGACCACATGCCGAGGTCTGGAGTCTCAGGGCGGGAGGGAAAGAGTGTGGAGTATGATACGTTCCCGCATTAGGAACAGCGTCATGTTGAATCTGGGGAAGATGCCTCGGGACGAACAAGACCGTTAACAATTTTGAATGCGGGCAAGTCCTAAGTGGTCTGATTGTTTGCTAATTGTTGTTGATTCGGTTGACCTTGAGGATTCCAACTATTTCTCACCGGAATTGCAAGTCCTTCCTTCCTTCCAATTTTGGATTCTTTCATGTTTAGCCCCCAATTCGAATGTTTGTCTTTTGACATGTGCTTGGTGCTAGAGCTGAGACTCAAGGCCCCGTGACATGAATCATGACGACCACATGAAAATCATGCTCAGTCAGCTCAAGTCCGTACCTTATGCCATTAGAACAATCATCCTTAATTATTATTATACTTCAGTCAGCTTATTCCCGCTTACGAGTATGAATGGCGACTTTTGTTATAGCTTCAAAACTCAACCCTTTAGCTTTAACAGCAACGTTGAAGCCACTAGGTTCACACCAAGTGTTTGGTTAGCGCAAATTTTCGCAACTTCAATTCACTCAACACCATGTCCTCAGCCGTTATGTAGCACCATCAGCGATCACCATGAGACAAACTCTAATTTCCCCACGCCTGCTCAATCGAAGCCTCAGAACCACTTGTAAAAATGCTTCTCTTCTTTCTCCACGGGCTTTTGCCTGTGTGTCGCAATGCCCGCTAACGTCGACGCGGCTTCACCAGCGGTCTTTTGTCCACGCCGCACGCCCTCGTTCTCTTGCCAGAAGCACTGTGTCTGGGCTGAAGCATACTGCCTGTGGGTGCGCATGTGCAAATGGGGGCAGCTGTGGTAGTAGTGGACCACGGAAGAAGACAGCGTATATCGCTCTTGGAAGCAATATGGGGGACCGTGTTGCCGAGATTGAGCGTGCGTGCAATGAGATGGATCGCCGAGGAATCAAAGTCAAGAGGACCAGTAGTCTCTGGGAGACAGAGCCTATGTATGTTACTGACCAGGACCGCTTTGTCAATGGCGCTTGTGAGGTATGTATATCAAAAATGTCTACTAGTATTCATTCGTCCGTCTCCGTGCTGACCAATCCACTAGGTAGAGACAGAACTTGATCCTATAGCTCTACTGGACGAACTTCAAGCCATTGAAAATGACATGGGACGAAAGAAGGTTATCGACAAGGGCCCACGTAACATTGATCTCGATATCTTGATCTATGGCGACGAAAAAGTTGACCATGAGCGGCTCAAGATTCCTCATATTGGTATCCTGGAGCGAGAGTTTGTTCTAAGGCCCTTGGCTGAGTATGTTCCACACATAACCGCAGTCAAGGTATTCTAACGGCGAGTTGCAGACTGATCCCGGCAAAATCATTAGATCCAGCGAAACCATGGAAGCTCATCCAGGATAATCTAAATGAGCTACCACTCGGCGAGCCGCTGTCTTCTATGACACCACTTTCTTCGACCGCGGGTTCCTTGACACCTCTTGCTGGAAAGCGAAAGACTCATGTTATGGGGATCCTCAACTTGACGCCCGATTCCTTCTCAGATGGAGGGGTTCACGATAAAGCCAGCCTCGCTCAGACCATCGTGCGTATGGTCAACAACGGAACCTCGATTATCGACGTTGGCGGCCAGTCGACTGCTCCTGGTCGACCAGAAGTTTCAGCTGAGGAGGAAGCATCTCGCGTTATGCCGGTTGTCCAACTCATCCGCTCACTTCCGGAAGCTCGTAATGTGGCTATCAGCATCGACACGTATCGTGCATCCGTCGCTGAGAAAGCCATTGCCAGCGGGGCCGACATAATCAACGACGTTTCAGCTGGTGTTCTTGACCCGGATATGCTATCAACCGTAGCTCGTCTCGAGAAGACAATTTGTCTAATGCACATGCGCGGCACTCCGCAGACCATGGCAAATCTGACCTCGTACCCAGATGGACTAATCCCAGCAATCGCATCCGAACTTCTTGAGCGCGTTGCAGCGGCCGAGGCAGCGGGTATTCGGCGATGGCGTATGGTTCTAGACCCGGGCATCGGCTTCGCCAAGACGGGAGAGCAGAACCTCGAGATTCTTCGACGACTGGAAGAGCTGCGATACTGGCCGGGGCTTCAGGGTTTACCGTGGCTGGTGGGATCGAGCCGAAAGTCTTTCGTCGGGAAGATCACGGGGGTTACAGAGCCGGCGCAGCGGACATGGGGTACGGCGGCAACGGTAGCGGCAGCAGTGCAGGGCGGAGCGGATATAGTGAGGGTGCACGACACGACAGAGATGGGTATGGTGGCTAAGATGGCTGATGCTATCTGGAGAGTATGAATGTAGGTAGGCTGTTGAGTGTGCATGAATCAATGCAGATGCAGAGGAGAGACAAAGTGAAAATGGCATAAGCTGAATAGATATCTAAATCTAATTATCAGACAATTTCTTTTAATCTCACCATTTTCAAACTCTATCCAGCCCTCCGTCTGTTTGTCTAGATCACATCACATCACGCTTTTTTGTTTGTTTGAAGTGTCGTTGTCCCCCGTATTTTCATGTTTACCTTGTCTGTCAGATATCAAAATAGCTTGCCCTGTCCTGCCCTGGTAAGAAAGGAAATACCGGTACATATGTAGTCAGACCACCCTTGCTTGACCACTCTTGACCCCGGCTTTTTAGTCTCCTTTCAAACCGGCGTCCGAGGAAGGCCTCATGTGTGGAGTCGACGAGTCAAGGGAGACAGGGATGTTGAACCGGTGTAGAGACCTGCATCAGCCTCAAATACAACATTTCTTGGCTGAATAAGAGGATACGTACCTTTAGTGAGAGTCTGTCTGTCTTTCTCACTCACTCTCTATTGACCTGTCTCTTTCTCGTTTCTTTATCGCGTTTGACATGAACGGAGTCAGCATTAGCGCTTTGAATATATCTGCCAAGGTTGAGTTATCGCCGGACATGGAAAAGAGTAGCAAGCATTAAGACTTCTTCGCTATGAAAAAAGAGGGGTTAGAGATTGAATTTCTAACAGCGAGATTGAAAGCGACAAGAAAGTAAATTAAGTACGTCAGTAACTATCAGAGATGAGAAAACTCGCTCGTTCGTGATTTTTCTGTTTTGGCCGATTTCTGAAGAAGATGCACATATGCTGTGTAACACACACGGCGAGATGGAGGCGCCTAGGTCGACTGTAGAAGGGTGTCCGGGTGTCATCAATAGAGTCCCCGACCGGGTACTCGGTGACATGGAGGTGAGGGGTAAATCGCATGCTTGAACAAGTACTTTTGTGATTATCTACAGTACCTATGTCTGTCTGTCGGTCTTGATTCAAGTATTGATCAACTGTCAGAGGACCCAGAGGTTTCTCCAGCTTGCCTCATGCTGCATTCATGCCAGCACATCTCATTTCAGTCTCAGTCTCGGCGTCAAATTATCAGATCAAAAAAGCCTATCGAACCTCGCTCACGATTACCTGTTGAGTGACGTAGTAGTATTGAGACCTAATCGATCTTACATGTCTCGCGTTCTTTTCGATGCCTGTTGATATCCTAGTCAATCCTACTTCTTGGCCTCTGACAATAGGCGACCACCCTCCAAAGCTCACACCAATGCGAGAAATACATGCCCTGCAGTCTTCCTTGGTAGGTAGGGGTTCTCCTCAGAAGTAAAGTTTATTACTGACCTGACCTAATAACTGATATCTCCGGGGCCCTTGTCCACTGCACGTGTCATGTACTTTGGTTTGATTTTCGTCCAACAGACCTGGCCCAACAGTTGGTCAACTCGGTACCTAAACATCACTTTCCTCTCTTTCAGCCCGGAAAACAAGCCCACTTATCTCATAAGTATATGCAGCATCAAATTCTACTTATTGTTCATCGTCATCTGCAATTAAATCTCCGAGCCGCTCTGGTCTCCACTCTTCGATCCAGGCGGCTTCACGATACCTAGCGTCGATCCACTCAAAAACTCTCCTCAAAAGGAGGTACTTGCATATACGTACCAGATCATTCTGCGCGACAAGCCTCATTCCATCATACTGCATCTTTCGTCCGCCCTAAAAAGAAGAGAAAATAAAAACAGTCTAGCTATTAAGTGTCTGTGCAGCGCGTACTCCCGCTCTGTACCCGGCCCGCCGCAAACCAGAGTTACCTTGTCTTCATTCGACTTTATCTCCTCCCAATCCCCGTTATAGTGCCTGTGCAAAATCTACCTAACTTAATCCAAACCGTCAAGGCACCTGGCTGGCTTCTGAGAGGAAGCGGTCCGGCCCATTCCCGCCAGTGAAAAAAAAACGTGTTTAGCGTCCCAAGACAACCTTAATCTAACCTTATAGCCTCACCCGCCCAACTTTGCTCCAGCTTCAGCACCTCCAACTTGGCAGTACATTATTAGGTACGTAGGCCTTTGTCGAGGTACATACACACGTGCATATGTAAATGTGATAATGGCAAGGGTGGCCTGTCTGCCCCTCCAGACGATGGCGCCTATCACATTTAAACCAGTTGGAAAAAGATGTCTGCGCCTCATGTCCATAGCTACGTTTCACGCCCCTTGAATATGTACTCTTGAGCCATGTCTGAGAATCAACAAAGTTGACTTTGGACTTGTTGGCCGTGATCTATTTTCTGAGGCCTTGTTCATTGCTAAAAGAGGGCATCCTTGCGAATCAATCAACGTATCCCAACCTCACTCCTCTTGTCGCCATTATGCTCATGCCAGCTGAAATACGTTCAACATGATACATGCAATATCATAGGACCCTGCACCCCATCAGATCTCATGAGCATGCTCCGGGCCCTTGTACTTTACTGTACTATAATATATGCGCCAGCGGTGAACTAGGTTTCCATTGAATGCCATATGTGCCATCTATCCTCAGAGCCCATCATGCATGCGTGTAATATGACAACGTCTCGACCTCATTGGCCTTGTGAAATTGTGTTCTGTTCTTGGTTTATGACTCTGCCCTCGCCGTCCTTTGTCTGTCAACGCCATTTCTCCTCTTGGCGCCTCGACCTCTTATCCGCGCTCTGCGTCAACGCCACCGAGAGATTTGAAAAGCCATTAGCAATATCATCAAACATAACAGCATCCGCAGTCTGCAAGTTACTGCAATCTGCATATCAAAAGAAAAGAAGGATAGAATGACGAGAATTACATTCAGTTAAAACATCAAAATGATGAAACCTGTACCATGAGAATTGAAGAAATGCACCCTGGGTATCCTCCATCCTTCCCCCCTTTCTTCCAATCCATGTCCCCTATTCGCCCGAAAAAGAAAGAAACAAAGAAAGTAAGATAATCAGTAGATCTCACACCTTGTTTGTCACCTTGTTTTTGCTGCTGTTGCTGCGCTGCTGATTTTCTGCTCCTCTTACATTCTCAACATGCTGATTTTGCTCGCCCCCAGAGTGTCAGACAATGCACGGCATTTTATATCCCTAGCTTCACGTCGTACATGTCGTTGTTGTGATTTGCAGCGTTTCTGCCCATCTTGCTGTATCAATGGTCACTCATCTTGCAAAGTGCCGAGATCTTAGCCAAGATCTCATCAAACGAAGGAAGCCCGTCGGTCGAACACGATCGACACCCCAAGCCTATGCCAATACCATGCCCATGTTCTTACTCCCAACCATGTTGATGTTCATGCCACAAATTTACCTCTTTTTGCCTCCATTGTAAACCACTCTGAATTGATCAGAGGTCAATACCTTAACGCCTTTTATGATCTGTAACCGTCGCCAGCTTCGTGTATTGTCTGACCATGCGCTCGTTCGGTTCGAACCGTCGACTTCGATCCGCTTTGTTCGCAACGTCTAGTAGCAACGGATCATGTCATGGTCATGTTGATGCTGGACGACTGGATTGGGTAGTAACCACTTGATGTTGACTTGCCCTCAAAAGGTCCTGGCGGACGATCATTCATCTGGGCTGGTGGGTGGAAGATACTAGGTAGAGCGGCGCCGTCGTAGTCCGGCTTGATCTTGCCATTCATATCCATGCCAGTTGCCATATGGGGCACGACGTTGCTATCGCGTTCTCCACGAGGGTTAAACAGGTCGATCCGGTCGCTTTGCCCTTCGTACAAAGGTCCTGGATAGTACTGGTATTCTCGGGTCGTCCCAATGGTCTTGGAGTCCTCCTGGGGGATCATTGACTCCGGTGGAATATCATGATGGCGGACACTGTAGAGGCTGCTGCGGGCATCAAACCCACTGGCGGCGTAGCTCGGACCGCTCATCATGGGATTGTTGAAGTCGGCCATGCCGCTGACAGTGTAGCTGCCCATGTTGCCTGAAGATCCTCCAGGTCCGCTGCTTTGGCTTCCGCGTCTGTCGTTCTGATAATGTCCTGGAGAGCGACCTCGGACAATCATCTTCGCTGACTTGCGTGTCGCTATCTTGACGAACTGTTCGCCGCCGTTTTGACTACCGACGTCGCCCCAAAGTTCGACAACCAATTGGTAGTATTGCTGAGCAGCTCTGCGTTTGCCGTTGTTCTGTGTGGCTTGTTTGAACTGGATGCGCTCGAATGTGTGCTCCGTAGGTAGCGGTTGGTTGCCTGCCTGGCTGCTGTAGCTCTCAGGATATACAGGGCGGTTGGGTCCAATTGACTCAGAGTACATGCCCAGATGGTGGTGGCCTGCCTGTGGGGGCTTTATGCTGAGCCGAACCTTTTCGGGCTTCTGTATGGGTCCCTTGTCTCTCTTTGGTGTGTGCTGCACCAGCTCGATGTTGTGTTGCTCGTTGTCGGAGACAACTGCGGAGATAGACATTGCAAACCCAAACACCTGAACTGGCTGCGTAGAGCCACTCGCGGTGTACTGAATGGTAACGCTGGGCAGGTGCGGACTCAGTGAAAAGGAGCAAACGCAAGAGAAGTAGTTCCTCCGGTAACACGTCCACTCATTATCTGATAAGAAGAAGCCCTTGTCGATGGTACCGGTGATATCCACTTTGACAGGCGTTCCTGCGCCGTCGTTATATTGAAGGCTTCCCAGCATATGAACCGGCTGCAGTGGAGGGATGTTGCCCTGGCCCGGCCTAACGTTACTGCCGTACCCGCTGGAGCCCATACTTGGAGCCGTGAAAGCAGTGTTGGCGCCCATAGTTGGCGACAACGGGTGCCTTCCTCGCGGCTGTGGGGCAAAGGAAGGTGACCGTACAGAGTGCTCTGAAGGCCTCCTAAACCCTGGCGTAGCAGAGGTGTACTGTTCTCGAGCACTAATCTGAGGACCAGGGTGCGGGAGGCCTGGGGTGCGATGTGAAGTGGGATAGGGATGTGCCATCCCCGTCGAAGATGTGGTGCTGCTGGCAGCAGTCAGTTCCTACTCTGTCTGCAATGCTCGATAGAGCTTCTTTTCATCGAGTGTCATATCCAGCCCAACCCAGCTCATGTCTTTGTCCCGTTTGGTGCATAAGAGGCGTGAGGATCAGAGAACAGGAGAATGGTTAAGAAAGAAGGAAGCAAAAGTAAGAGACGGAGGTATAGTGTGCGGTTGCGACGTTAATCTCAACCCCGAGTGGTGAGGCCGAGAGGAATATGAGAGGGCCAGGAGGTTGAAGAATGAGTAAGAAAGAAGACGACGTACTTGGAACCCAGTCGAGAGCGGATGTCTATACCCGGATAGAGATGATGATGGCCAGTCGCTTGGGACTGGAAAAAGGCACTCCCGTCCTGGGTGTACTGCGCGGTGGAGCTGAGAACCGCTGGCGGGTGCGGATGGAACAGGTTTATGAGCGACGAAGGTTGGGAGGGCTCTATCGTCAAAGAAGTACTGGCCTCTTGCGGATATCTGGCGCCTCATCAGCAAAACGGCCTCAGGTTGACCATAGAGCAGCAATAGCAGCAGAAGTGAGTAGCGAGAACGTCAGGTAGATAGGCAGGTAACGGCACCGGCACGGCAGTGGCAGCTGGCAGTGGCAGCGACAACGGCAGAGGACGCGGCCACAGAGATGCTGTATTGCCATGCCCTGGAAATACAGTGTTCCCCGTGTCACAGCTTGAGGCGCACGTCAGGTAATACTGCCGGCCGTTGGTGTGCCACAAAGCCAGCCGAACAGTTTCGAGAGGCTACAAAGATAGCCAATGCAGCAGTTCACTGACTGACACTGGCAATAGCACTAACAATGACACCAGCACTGACGTTGGCGCGGGGCGCTGGCACGGGGCGGAGCGTAGGTAGTTAATGGGAGATGGGTAGGCAGGGCAAGCAGGCAATAGATGCAGACTGCAGTGTAGTGGGCGTGCGAAAGGCAGGAAGGGCAAGCAGGGAGTAGCAGTAAGCAAAAACTCGAACAAAGTAACAAAGTAGCCAGTGAACAGGTGGGATAGGGTTGGGAGGATACGAGGACTAGTTTTCGGGCAAGGTAGCGAAAGCCGCACCCCGGGCGTCAAGGTCAAAGCCAATAGAGATATCTATCGCTCTGTGACAAGCCACCGAGAGAGGTCCGAGTTGACAGGCTGCCGGCGAGCGAGCAGGCAAGCAAGGATCGTGAGCTTGTGAGACGCATACACTCACTGGCCAGCTTTGGAATTTTCGGGAGACGAATAGGCAATGTAGGGGATCGCTCCGCCGGCAATAACAGGGGATACAATATTGAAGAGCCCAGGGAGGGGGAGGCTGGGGCTTGGATCTTGTGTAATTATTAAAGAATGGGGAGTGGAATGCTTAACAGAAAATGGCTGACAAGGCTGCGCTTGCTGCCAATTACTCCGGTTGTGATGGAACCCTGTCTGGCATCTATCTACACAAGGGTAGATAAGTGCAAGCCAAAGCAGCAATTCAATAGCTAACTCATGCAAGGTATGAGGGGATCGTGGGAAGAAACCACATCCAGTCAATGGTTTCACAAATCTGGCGGGGGAGGATCCTCGAGAATAGGTACAAACGTAATAAATGCATGGTCGAGTGAACTAAGACACAGCAAAAAGAAAAGAAAGGCGACAGGGGTGGTTCTGTAATGATTGTCAAGGGGAGAAAAAGATAGTGAGTTATTAATAAGGATTATCCATTCTTTTCAGAGCCTGGCTTGAAGACGCCGCCAGGGAAGGATGAGGCCAAACATAACCGTGGCTGAAGGATTGTACAAAAAATAACAAGTGCCGTGGTTAAAAGAAAACAGAATATAAATTGATGTTTTAAACGAGGATGTCATAGAGGGCTATTAGAGAGCTGAAACTCTTACCATTGCCACAAACGACATGGGTATAGCTTAGCTTGGTTGGGTTTCGGAGTTTGGGCAGTGACTGGCCCCAGTTCCTAGCTCGCAACTCGCGAACAAGGCCAAACTACCACTCATCATCAAATTGTAAAGCACAGGGGAATTAATGAGTGCAACCTGAATGGTTTGACAAGGGATGCATAAAAGAATTTAGAGAAATAAAGGCATATACATATGGAGGAAAAAACAAATCTTGCCTAGCCAGGGAAGAAAGATGCATCAGAGCAGCATTGTCATAACGTAGCCCAGCGACAAAACGCATTGCGCACAGAGGCGGCCAGGGGATATTATAAAAAGAAGACAAAAACTAACCTCATCTCTCCGGTATGCGTCGCCATATCCATGTAGCCCATGGTGGGCGTCGAAGAGTCGTAATCCTGCTTAAGAGACCTCAAGTTAGCTCTTGATCCTGATGGCTGTGCTAATCCTCCATCATATTCAGGAGATGTTCTGAAATCTATTGGTATCTTCGTCTCGACCATACTGCAAGTTATCTAGCGATTCTGCGGGGAGCTCCGACTTGTTTCTTTCATCAAAGGTCCTGGTTTTGTATTAGTTAGTGACAGTAGCAATGATCAAGTGGGATTCCATTAGCTTGGACAAAGTAATGCAAATTATTCGCTCCCTTTCATGTTGATATAGGCCAATTCTCGTTCTCACGCCATGCAATCATGTCTGGTGGAACACGGGAGTCCAAACGCGGGCCTTGCTATGGACAAGATCTTTGGCTTGCTTTTCTTGGTGCACGAAGCACAAAACACAAAGCCCAGAACACAACAGTACATGGCATCGCGTCTCAAATGGCTCCGCACGTTTCTCGCAAAGGGCAAACACTTGTTCAAGCTCGTTCTCCGATGGGCTGTTTCGACCTGTGATGTTCTTCAAGGGGCGCTTGCCGACCACCAGCCCACCGACAGCTACAGATGCCAAGACACAATATGTCTGGGGACCATGGCGGCTAGGAGCCCGCTGCGTTGGGCTGCATAAGACGAGATCAATAGGCGCAGGTTTTTCATTTAACATCATACCAGGAGGGCGTAGTGAGAGAAAAGATAAATGTAAGAAAAGTCTCCTAACGTACCACAAATAGTGATATATTCCCGTTCATCGCATAGAATTTACGATACCAAAAGAATAGCCAGGAACCAACAGTCACAAAGCTGGCAAGCCTCTAGTGCTATTAGACCAGAATCAAACTATCTTACCTTGGGAATTTGAGAACTCATGCGCACTTTTCGAAGGGCAATACAGCGTAGGACACTTCAGGCGGGACTATCGGACGGATCATGCACTCAACTAGCAACTTCTGGGTTAGCTGAAATCAAGTAACAATCGCTGGGAACGATCCAATTTGGACTTTTTCTATTGTATGGCCACATACCTCGAGTCAAAGCAAGTCAACTTTCTGCTTTATGTATTGGTCGTTGCAAGTCACGGGAGCACTGGCACCCTCCTCTGTCGCCGCTTTTTGACCTAATTCTGTAGCGATGTGAGCTTTGCGCCGCCTTTCATATCATACGTGGGGTCAACTGAGTGCTTAGGGGTGCTGAGAAGGGCAATGAAGAAGCAAAAAACTCCCATAACTCGGAAGACATCGAGGCTAGCTTGAAGGGCCTGCAGCTTTTGCCAAAGGATGAGCCAAAAGATGAGCCACCGTACCCCATAGGCACTCCGACAGCCCGATTCTTGATATGTGCCGTGTATGATTGTCTGCTTATAAGCTCATGGGTGATAATCTGCACCAGTACGGAACAGCCCAATCCAGCTCAGGGGCAGAAACTTCCACAAGCACCAAGACACGAGTTGGGGGTATCCAGCGTTGAGTTCAAGCCCGAGAGGTCGAGCGAGTTTATGAGCAGATCGGTGCTTCCTAGTCGAGTATGTGAGGGGATGGTAATGAGAGTGGACGTTGATGATGAACACCAAACTCGAAAACAACGGCCGTGTCTCACCCTTGCCTGACTCAAGAACCTGAGTGAATACTGCAGTGCTTTGGGATTTCTTTCGACAAATAAGTTGTTCAAGATAAGTTACTCTGTTCGGTCTCGGGTCGGGCGACGGTATTGCTGGACAAATGGTGTCACAAACGACGAGTGCAGTGTGGAAAGGACGAACTGCCAGAGATAATAGCTCTAGACAAGGCACAACCGCGCGAGTGCAGGATCTGGCTGTCTATATACCCACGCTTCGATTTCAAGTGGTGGTGGCTGACCTGGGATCGTACAGGAATAGACTGAGAAGTTAGAACCAAGAGGCTCCAGGGGGTGATTATGATAATATGTAGCACAGAACTGAACGAGAAGTAGAAAAGAAAGGAACTTAGTCCTAACCAGGAAGTCTGCCGAAAGTCTCGAAGAAATGATAGTAGACTCGGGGTCACCGGCTGGGGACAGGGACTTTGAATGGGGGAAGACTTGAGGTTGCGCAGAGCCTGAGACAACGGGAAGGAGACATGCAAATTATGGAGAGCTCAAATACCCCAGTACTATTGAAAAGATAAACTTCTGAGTATCTCATGGACAGTCAAAATGTTTCCAAAATCCAGAGGGCGGTGTATGATATGGTCCAACCGCCTTAACTAAAGGCAGTGGAAAGCCGCAATGTTAACGGAGTCGACGGTAACAATTGGAAGCAGGAAGCCGCGTGCAAGTGCAGGGCCATGCCTCAAGTCCTCCAAGATTCTCGCCATCTGGGCCAAGCAAAGCTCCTGAGGGCCCTTGCCCAGATGCATTCCCGATTGAGCTCACGGGCCGCGATACGGCAGCGAATATGGACCGCCGGAAACAAGATACATACACCAAATCTAGTCTCGGTTGACAGCGTTCAATTCATTGTATACTTTTTAGTTGGACCGTTGCTCTTTGAAAAGTGGACGCAGATATCAGCCTCAGGATATAACAAAGCGGCATTTGAAGTCTTCGTGCCTCGAGTAGAGTACGGCCTTGGACGCTGCCCTGAGCCTGAAGACCATTGTAATCCACTCTGGGCGCCAGTACGAGTGCATGAGTATGCAAGCACCCGGCCGTCAATGCTTCTACGATACGCCAAACACCACCCTGATTGGGAGAGCTAGGAGAGGTCCTGCTTTGACGAGAGAAAAACGCCAGACGGAACACTGCAGAGCAGCCCAGGTTTGTGCGGTGGGGGGACAAAAGCCAGCCACCTGGATCGAAGTGCCTGATTCTTGGATAGTTTTGTCTCTGATACGAAGTCGAGATGCGTCAAAACCCCCACCTATAGCGGGCATGAAAAATAGAGGCAGCGGCGAGAACCGCAGCTCAATACCGAAGGGCTTTGATGTATTGATCGACAGACAGGCCCATGTTGGTCCGGAAATTTTACATACGTCCAAGTGTGGTTAGGGATGAAGGCACAGTCGCCAAGTGATCAAGGCACAAACCAACTATGATTGGCATGGCACCCTCAACCGTTCAAGCTTTCGGTTCTGTCAGCCCCGTCCACACACTTTGATGGCCGGGTGGCTTTCATCCCTGACGCCATAACATGCTGATGCCTGACATACCTGTAAGGCGAAGAAAGATCGACGGCCCCTGTCAGATGCCTAGGTTATGTTTCAAGGCCCTTACAGGCCTAGTACTCCTTACACAACGACACGTGAGGCCGAAGAAAGGTTTCATCTCCACGCAAGGCGGGTGCGGCATACCACTTCTGGGACAGCAGGAGACCGTAAACTATGGAGCCGATGGCCAACGGTTTATTGGCGGGAAGCTTTATGCTATGACCATGTCAGGGCAATGCCGAAGGCTCATGTGGAGCAGGTCGAAATAAAGGGCCATCGATTTCACGATCAGAAGTTCCGAAGGGGCGTTGATGATTGCGTAGATTGTCGACTAACCAATAAGATGCCTCCGTACCCGAAGTGATGAGGAGGGGGCGGCGCAGGGCCATATCATGGCCCAAGGACTGACGAGCTTGCCCAGAAGAGGACGCGGCAGAGCTCATCGACTCGCGGACTAGCAAGCTGCAAGCTCTCGTGTTCTCCAGTAAAGGATCATTGGGGCTATCTGATGTCGGTGTCGGTTCCCGTCCAGCAAGGCTTGGGCTGACCGGCACAGGCTAGTCATAACGGCACCAATGGCGGCATTGTCGCGCTTGCTATTCACATGGGGCGTCTTAGAATGTGCCTATGCTGGTGCAGATGAAAAGGGTAACATGTCATTGCTTTGTCTTCTGGAGTGTGGTTGGTCATGGGAAGCAGACCGGCAGTACGAGTAAACGAAGGCACGGCGAATGAGAATGGGGGTCGAATATGAATCGGATCGGGCCGTCCACTGAGAGTATCTTTCAGACCAACGGCTGTGTCCGTAGTGTAATTCTTGTAGCCAAAGGGGTGGTGAAACTAAAGCCGTTGAAAGAACTGCTACGCATCAAGCGCGCGTATTTGCAACAGTTAAGACCAGAAAATTTGGACCGCTCGGCGCGATTCCAGTTAGATCTTTGTGGAATGTGACATATGACTGTTTCCAGACATTCAAGTTGATCAACCTTCCTTTTGCTGGCCCGTTCTGCTGATTGAGGCTGAAGATGGCACGATCATGCTGCGAGTAAGTGATACAAAAGCAAGCAGGAGTGTGCTGTAAGTAATTCAGAGTCGCAGCAACATCAGCAGCAAGTGATGGCAGCAAATCGGCACCACTAGGTAAAGAGGCAGGCCAGTGGTGTACCCAACTACAGGAGGGTGTTGCACCAACAGGCAAGGAGCGCAGAGAGGTTGAGGCTGGAGCTGCCAATAGCAGCATGGACCTTTACGTATGTGAGCTTGGGCAGGCAGAGAATCACTCTGGTTATAGCCAGCCGTGTTGGGATTTGATATCCAGAATCCCTGAAATCTGGTGGGATGCAGATGCCGGCTGGGGCTGGGGCTGGAACAAATCAGCGAGGGCTGGCGAGCTTTGTGTGCATCGCAGCTGGCCGGCCAATACCAGTTAGACCCAGCTCTCTGGGCAACCCAACCCTGGGGTAGTTTTGATCTTGGTTAAAACTACACTGTACTGGTCATGACGGATGAAACGTTCGCTACCGCTAAGTCAAAGTTCGGAAGGCAGATGGCGAAAGGCCGCGAATGGACCGCAGGTAGGTAGTCTGCGTGAGAGGATCCATCAGAGATGCGTAAATGGGAGCGCCGTAACTGTCCTGTCTGGGTGGAAGATGCGAGTGCAGGCATGGGGTGGACGTTGAGGTCAACGTTGGCTCTCAGTGGAGGTTGAGATTTGGATGGGGTTGAAACTGAAAGGCGGCAACAAGCGAAGTTGTCACGCATGGGGCAATCATCCTTGACCGGTCGAGCCTCCCCTTCTCCCACATGGCATGGCTCCTGCTGTCTAAACTAATGGCTGATGATGCTATTGGTTGGGACGGCCTTACCATGGAAATTAGAAGGCAGTGCCGTACTTGATGCTCCGCCATTCAGCGCCCCCAGTCTATCACCAGATCGCCTTGCGACGACTGCCGCGCTAGAGGCTGCTATACAGTATGTAACAGTGTGGGCTCCTCGTTTGATCCACCTCAAACTTCAAGCCATTTCCATTCACCTTCTAATGTAAGTTAATGTTAGTCCCCTGTGAACCTCATGTCCGATGCCCCAGGCATAGGTGCCTACCTAAGTAGATACTTTTTATACCTATGGATCCAATAGGGACCCTGGGCTCAAGTTCTCGATCCCGATTAAAGTTTAACTCTTCCATGATACCTGGACAACAATACCAGATACCTTACCTACCCGGTACTCACAGGCTGCAAGACAGCTGATCACCTTGTGTAAGCTTGACTTGGTACTGCACAGATGGTTCAGTCCCTATTGGACATCCCACCGCCATTCTAGAGTACATTATTAAATATGAGGCTTTTGTTGGTTTGCAACATGCATTGGTGGAGTCATTGCAAAGGTTCTTTAACCTTTTGACTTTACCCCACACTACCCAGCATGATGGAAATTAGCATCAAATACCTTGTTTGTAATTTCGACGTGGACAAAGAAATCTGACAGGCAGTATAAGCGCTGCTAGCATATAATAAAGCCTTTTAATGACCAGAATAGACTTTTCAACCTGGCGCTGAGTAATAAGGTGGCTTACGATCCGTAGTAACACATTGACATGAGAATGCACGAGATCGTTTTAGGGTCGCACGGCACTTAGTAGATGCAGAAACAAGACAATCAAAGAGGAGAGACAGCTCAGGATACTCAGCATGAGTTTCCACCTCAAATTCTGCCATGCCATGAATTTGTTCTACTCCTAATTGGGACAAGCCTCTCATGCGAAGATATCATGGCTGTGTTTAACTAATCACCCTATACCTACCTCCCTGGCCATTCTTTAACAGAATCTTGCTATTGAAGATAGGTAAGGCTTTCTAAGTATTTGCAGCCTTTCAATACAAAGAGAAGGGTCAAGGTCGCTGTTCAAAGAGGCCCTCAAAAGCCATATTTCAGAGTTATCCTTCCATCTCAAACCCGTGACTGTAGTTACAAAGAATGTCCAGCGCCTTAGCTAGTTAGCGAGCTTGAAATTATCTAAGAATTGGCCGGCTTTTAGGATCTACCAACCTACATGCACCTAAGTTGAACTACAAGGGCTTCGGGCTTCTAATTCCCACCCTCATCTGTCTGCCCCTTCCAACCTCCTCGGATACATTTGATGACACCTTTCCAGGCAATATTCGATAGTCCATTAGCTTTTCTGATATGAGGCAACACCGGAGAATACTTATTCGATTATTTCATTGTTGCTCAGCCGTCTTCCTGCTTTGAATCGGGCTTGAACGAGACCATTTAGCCAAATTTGTTCGCTTCCCTTTTCCCATTTGAGCACTTTGTCAAACCAAGCTACCTGAGCTAACTTGAACTATATGAACCTGATGGAAAAGGGAGGCATTTGCCAAGGAGTGGAACTTCTGCAGTGCTCCTTTCTCGCGGATGCTTACCTGAATCCGCGATAGGATCCTGGGACCAAGCCCCCCGCCATTTGGGCATGAACCAACAGCCAAGTTCTCTTTCAAAAGACCTTCCTGTGAGACGTCGCGGGGACTGGGAGTACAAATCAAAGTTGGTTTGGTAACCAATGGATCGTGAACCAGGGGAAATTGCAGCATTTTGGCAAGGCAAATTGGACCTGAGTCTGGGCTCTAGATAAGAGGTCGATGTGTCTTCGTAGCTAGAAGCCAGAACGTTGAGATGGAGCAAACTTTTGGATTTGCGTGTTAAAGTTGATTTGGATCGTAGTATTACCAATCAATGTTTCAACCATTGCTCACTGGCCATCATTGACTAAGGATTGTTGTTATCTGGCGAGGGATACTGATAGCCTAACCCTCACTCTCTCCAACATGAGCCATGACGGTATGCAAGGCATGACCATCGATAACCCAGCTCAGAAGGTTATACATCTTGGTGGCAGAGAAGCAGTCGTGTTACACCCCGGTTTATGTACGAAAGTTGGCACGCAGCTGTCCATAGTTCACAGCGGCTTTCCGATGAACATCTAGGAAACTCAGAAACCATTAATTAGCCTGTCTGTTCAAGAATGGAAACTTGACTCTATTATCAATGCAACACGATGCGAAAGACTGCAGGGTTGGGTACAATTTACTACCGAATTCGTCTTTGAAGTAGGCAATCGAGCCCAGGGTATTTGATACTCTCGTCCGTGATCAGAAGCTCAACAGAAATTGCAGGATGATGGAGCCGGACAGGTCCCATCCCTACGCTCTAGCACTTGAGGCATGCAGGTATCCGAACAATCCATCTAATACCCCTGCTCCGACTTGTGCGCATCCAAAGACCCTTGGCGGCTGTTGTATCAGACTATTTACGAAATAACCTGACCAGCTTACTCGTGCTATACAGAGTTTGAGCACCAGCAGAAGAATGACTAGACAAAGTATCGGGCATAACGCCGCAGAGATAATAATAGAAAGGTTTTATGATTCGGAACAGCGATTGGTACATCATAATAGTGTCCGTATCAATCCTAGCCCAACGTACGCGGTGTAAGTCGAATATGCATATCATCGCAGGGGGCAGATCAAGGCAGAAGCCATGGCAAATAAGTGCATGAACACTCAAACACTGCATGGGTCCTCAATGATCCATTAGAATGTTTCTGGGTATAACAAGCAAAGCAAACAGGCTTGGGGGCCTTTCAGTATTGCTTGGGCTTGGTGATTCAGATTTACCAGGATTATCGAATCCCCGCAATGGATGTTTTACTTGCATTTCCATTGTCTTATCCTCTTCAAATGAGTGAATGAGAGACATGGATGGAGTGCATGGGCGTATCTTTGCTTGATAACAACTGTACTAGGGGAATGGGTGCAGCTGATCAATATGAACAATCTTGTGACTCCGATTGTTGTCAGGGTTTTGACAAATCTGCCGACCTGAGATCAAGGACATAATAACTTGACACTAGAAGTCCGAACCTGTTAGCTGCCCGGAGGTGTACTCAGCCAACTCCAGGTGCAGTCATCCACTATCAGGACAGCAGGGGTCTGGTGACTAGATACCTAGGTACCTATCGACAGCGGCCTGGCGCCAGTGGAGAAGTGGACGGACACTAAGACCAGCCTGGAACTGCCGCCATGAGTAAAAAAAGACGTAATTGTTGGTTACCTGAGGACTCATGATGATGACTCTTTCGATCCTTCATCATTTCTTCTACCACTCACTAGTTGCCACGCCAGAACCACAATTAGGCAGACAGAGAGGCAATGGGCTTCTTCTTGACTCACCTATACTGATACACGATCATAGACAAATAGATAAATACTTTTCATCGCGACGTCACACCTCGAGTCATTTTACTCTCAGCCTTAGCTACCTAGCTTGACCGTGAGGTAGGAGCAAGAATAGAGAGGTACACTGTTTGTCCCCGGGCATGCCGAAGAAGAGGAACCACAGCAAGTCCTTTAAGCCAATCTCAACGGCTTCTCCGGCTGCGTCAACATCAACGAATACCTCTGGTAAGTGTTCTTGTCTGTGCAGCTGGACTGACACAAGCACACGCCCCTCCTCTAAATCGCCCGGCCTTCGGCCACCTCTCGGTTCGCTTCCTTTCGAACACCTCCCCCTCCGCTCTACTCCCCATATCTTCAAACCGCGTGGTAGCTAGAGTCTCACAAGTTACGCAACAGACAGACCCTCCCGAAGCGTCAATGAATTGCTAGCAGACCTACGTCGCACTTCGATCAGCCCCTCCTCCAGCTCACAGTCAGCCCTGCCTGCAACTGCTCCCAGTGTACCCCCGGCCATCAGGGAGATACTCCAGATCCCAGACACACCGGCTCCCGCCCCTCGCCGTCTTGTCCGTCAGAGATTCGATGACAATGGTAGGAGACTCCCTGCAGGCCCTCCTCCACCTAGAAGCTGGGTCGACCGCAACTCATCGGATGCTGCTCGTGAGGCCTCCTTTTCGAGCCAGTCGCGGTTGAGCTTGCGAGGACTGGAAGATTCATTTTTGCCGGGAACTTATCTTCCGGGACGTAGAAGTCTGATAGACATCGTGCTGCAGAAACTCGCATATGACTGGGCTTTCCACCGAGTGTACAATCAGTACCATCTGTACTTCGTGCCTAACCATCTGAAGGCAGCTTTGATCCGTTATGTTGGAATCGCCAGTGAAGATGGACTGTCATTGCATGATCTGAAGGTTATTCTGCTGCCACCACCAGATACTTTTTATGAGGATGAGTTGGATAGTTTAACGGCTTCGAACCTTGAAGTGAACTACCTTGACCTTTCGGGCTCCGCATGCCGGTCAATCAAACTGAAGGACATCATTCACTTGCTATTCCCTACCAGAGACGAGCAACCAACAACAGAACTCCAAGAATCATGGGAGGATTCCGAGAGTATTCCCAGCCCTCCCCGGAGTTTGCTGCCCAACCTCACCCACCTTTCACTCGCCTTGCATCCCGAACATGCCTCATACGCATCTTGGAAGCAGCTTCTTGCCTTGTCTTCCAAGCTAGCCGCTCTCACACATTTGAGTCTGGCATACTGGCCCGAGCCGTGCTTAACACCGAGGTCTCGTCTAGCCACTGTCTCCTCTCCACAAGGTCATCGTATTCCCTATGGCGGGACAAACCTCTATTCACATTCGATTGATCACGATTGGAGTGAGGCCTTACTCGTATTGCGCATGCTGAGCCAGAACTTCTATTCGCTCGAGTTTCTTGATCTCACAGGCTGCTCTTCTTGGTTCCATGCACTGGTGGCTGAAAATGGCCACGATTTTGTCAACTGGGCCGATCATTGGGGCAAGATAACCGAGCTTCGCCTCTATACAGGCTGGACTCCTGGTCCTGATGCACTGCTGTCAGAGAAAGCAAACTACAGAGAGGCTATTGAAACGGCCAAGCATGTTCAAAGGCATGTTAGAACCATGAGAGCGGGCCAGGGAAGGTTTATTGTTGTAGAGCATGATAGTATAGACGACATATAGAAGGCGAATTCATAAGAACATTTGCATAGTCTCGGTAATTATCCAACAATCAATCAAGCCCCAGACATAAGTCTTGTTGCCCAGAGAGCTTTGAACTTGCTATCTGAAGAAAGGAGACTCTTTGGTTCACCGAGTTCAGCCACCCGACCCTTGTCCATGACAATAACGCGGTCGTAGTCGATGATGGCTTTCAGACGGTGAGTGATGAACACGACAGTATGGTCCTTGAACTCGCTCTCGACAACGGCTTTGACGGTATCTTCTGTCTTTTGGTCTACACTGTTCCTTTATTAACTCCATTATCCATCAATGACTCGCTCGCCCGACACTTACCTGCTCGTTGCCTCATCGAGAAGGACAACCTTTCCCTCATTCTTTCTCAGCACCGCTCTGGCGAGGAAAAAGAGCCGCTTCTGGCCATGACTCAAGGCGTCTTCATCAAATGGGGAATCTAAACCACCGTGCTGTACTATAGCTTCGTGTAGTCCAACAAGAAGAAGCGTCCTGTTTATTTCTTCATCAGAGAAGACATTTAACGGGTCGATATTGTGTCTGACGGTGCCAAGAAGGACAAACTGGTCCTGCGTGAGGGCTATGAGACGGCTGCGGATAGTCTCACGCGGGAGACAAAACAAAGAGATGCCATCGATAGTGATGCTTCCAGAGGAAGGATCAAGGAGCCGAAGAAGAGCGAGGAATAAAGAAGATTTGCCACTGAGTACAAATTACATTAGTGAGTTAGTTAGAGGCATTAGGGTGAAAATACTGACCTTCCTGTGCGACCGCAAATGCCTATTTTCTCCCCTCCTTCGATGTCCAAATTCACTGCGTCAAGAGCATTTACAATATCTCCATCTCCATCGGCATCGCTATATGACGCTGTCAAGTTATTGAACCGTATAGCGCCCTTGTCCGGCCATTGAGACGGCGGCTTCTGTGTCTCCCCTGGTAAGCTCTCCTCTCCTGTCTCTTCAGCAAATTGCTTGATACGAGCTACAGCGCCAATAGAAGTCTCGATAGACGTCCAGAACTGGATGAGCATATTGACAGTTTCACTCAACGAGATAAGCTGTACCAGTGATGCACCCGTCAAGCCTACATCTACCTCACCACGAAGGCGAACAGCGAGACCGACGAGAAGCAAAGCCAGAGCCGCAGTGGTCAGATCGAGTACGAGGACAAGCCAACGTTGTACGATCATGAGAAGATAAAACGGCCTCTGTGAGCGATCTACAAGAGTATGATTGGCTTGAATAACGGCGTCTTTCCATCCAAAGGCCCTTATGGTTGCAAGACCAGAAAGGGTCTCCAGGAATTGGGTATACAGAGGTGATTTCTCTTCAAGGTCTAGAAGACGGAGTTGACGAGATGTACGGAGGTAGCCCCGTTGGAGATAGAAGTAGACGGCTCCTAGAAGAGGGAATGTTGCTGCAATGTAGGGGGTTGAAGTGGCGAGCAGGCCGGCTTTGGCGATTACACCAAGGAAACCTTTTCTCTTAGTAACCTTCCTGGTTTAAGAGTTGCGTTGACTTACTGGCAAGAGTTACGACGAGACCAAGAGGGAGATGGTTGTCGATCATTCCTATATCCTGGGAGAATCTTGCTGAGTGTTAGCCTTCGAAGAGGATACACTCATGCTATCTATCTTACCTTGTTGTTATAGACCCGAGATCTGTTGTAGCAAAGATGGATAGCGGCGCCCTAGAAGATCAATTCATGGCCAATGTCCGTATCAAATTATGGACTTACTTGATGACGGTGGACAGTAGCCTCCTATGAAGAGTAATGCCAGATTTTGCTGCGACCAATACAATGACAAACCTTTAAAGTAGTCAGTATAAAATACGAGCTTTGCACGCTCTTGTCACGAACCATATTAGTACAGCGAACCAAATGATACCTGTAAATTGCAGGGCGGCATAGATGCCGAGGTAGTGGCCTGGCCGTTCGTTTCCTTTTGCATTGTCATCAGACCAGAACTTGAGCCAAATTGCTGGGCAATGTTAGTATTATCTCTGATACGACTTGGGTGGATTTGGAACGAACTTGGGAAGCTCTCGAGAAAGGCCCAAATAATCTCAAGTCCCAATAGAAATACCATGAAGAATCCCCCAGTACTGCTGAAGTAGTATCGATATACGGTTGCGTCTCCACGTTGTCGGCGTGTATCGCTCTCTTCACCCTGATGCTGGGGAGATGCATATTTAGGCCGGGCAGCTTGTTCGATATCATCATCGGTCGCAATATCTGAAGCTTCATTCTCGTCATATGTATTGCCCTTCAAAAGGGAGCGTACATATCCATCAGAATTCTTAAGACTGTGAAATGTGCCTTGCTCGGAGATTTTACCTGCCCTATCGAGACAAAGAATAAGATCAGCAGAAGACAGAAAGGTGTCTACGGGGACGTTAGAACATATTTTCCAAGACGTTTTGGGCAATTTTACCTGACTGAGTGACAAGAATGGTTGTCGTATTCCATTGCCTCAACAGGCCTCGCTTGCTGAATAGTTTCTCAAACACAGTTTGAGCAGTTTGACTATCAAGTCCGCTCAAGACATCATCAAAAAGAGCAACTTGTGGCTGTGAATACAAAGCTCTAGCCAGCGCCTAAAAGGTCAGTAGATTGCCCAAATCCTTTCCCAAACTTTTACTTACAACCCTTTGTTTCTGACCTCCACTAAGAGCTAGCCCTTTGCTTCCGATAACGGTCCCGTCGCCCTGTGAAAGTTGCGCGAAGTCCTTCTCTAGATCACAGGCCTTGATAACAGATTGATATAGAGCATTGTTGAAGTGGGAATAGCCAATGATGTTCTCTCGGATTGTTTGGTTCTGTCTGGTCAGCGACTAGAAAATAAAAAAGATACTGGGCAGGGTTACCAAAAGCCAGGGGCTCTGTTCGCACCAGGCAATCCTTGTTCTGTTGAGATTGACTTTTCCAGTTATATAAGGTACTTCTCCAAGAAGTGCTTTCAAGAGAGTTGTTTTTCCAGACGCAACTGGCCCAAGGAGAAAGACAAGCTGACTGCGGCCAACACTAAAGGTCAAGTCCTGAAGGAGAGTGCGTTCTTCTGACCACGAAACATTAGCATTGGAGGCTTCAATGGCAGTAAAGTCCATGTGAGAGTCTGCTGTGGATGCTGTTGATGGGCCTCTCAGCCTTTGAAGCTCGATAGAGTCTCTATCCATCTGACCAAGTACTTCCAACTCGGAGACTGGTTGTTGATGATGTATGCGTGAGACTTGTGTTAAGAAAGTTTGAATCCTTTCGAAAGCACCTAATGCGGCGCTCATATCCAGAATAGCCTCGAACATAAAGAATAGCGGCTGAGTCATGAGAATGATGAGTGATAAAACAGAGAAGATCCTAGTAGCGTCAAGAATCTCAGTGGTGTTGGAAGCGATCCCTTGAAAGAGAGCAAAAGCAGCAACAGGGGACATCAATAGAGGTACTTGAGCAAATGCAGATGTGACACTACTGACAATCCTGAAAGGCCTTGAAGCTTTGATTTCATCTGATCGAAGGCCGAGGATCGTGTCAAACAGATTTTGAGTCAATCCTGAACATTTGATGCTCTTGATGTTACCAATCATGGCAGAAGTAGCCCCTGTAAAGATGTTAGTCTTTGCACCTCTCAAAGACATGCCACAGTGTAAACCTACCGACTCGTTTCTGTGTCTTGCTAAGCCAAGATACTTGATACTTGCGTGCTAGAGGCGAGATTAGAACAGTGGCAACCAGGGCGATGAGGGAGACTATTATGGGGCCAGAAGCAGCGTAGCCAATATGAGTACTCAGAAGCCATGTAGCTATAGCAAGCTGTATAATGTTTGCCCAGAACTCATGGATCTCCCTAGCAGCTCTCACAACAACATCGACCTATAAAAATGGTAAGTTTTGATCTTGCATTGCCATATTCACCTTACATCAGAAGACATGAGTGTCACAGCTGCAGATTCGTCTGTGGCTGTAATGCTCAGCTCAGTAGCCTTTGAGAAGACTGCAGACACCAAGACGCCTCGTAACAAGGTGACAGAGCGAGCATTACGATGCCAATAGAGGGCCTGAGAAAGAGCAATGCCTGAATAAACCAGACCATAGGCTGCTATGAGACCGTAACCAATGCTGATAGGGTGGGAAATGTCGTCGAGAAATAGGAGCAGTCGGTTGAGGAGGAGCGGTTGGCATATAGTGAATGTCAGAAGTATCAGGCGAGGGAGGACCACAGCGATGATAGACCATCGCAGAGTTGTGAGGCAGCATAAGATCAGTCGGTGTTTGCGAGCCGGAGCTAAGCCAGCATTTAGTACATGGACATCACCAAAGAGTTTAAAGTATAATACTATGTAGCTATCTGAGAAAGGGGGTGGAAGAGAAGACAAACCTTTCTGGTTATGCCAATTCCTCCAAAACCTGTCAATCAGTCCTGCGGAACCCATATCCTCGTCCAACTCAAGCAAATCCACCGGCCGCAGTAGCTCTCGAAATCCCGTCAACAACAACGGCATCACCCATGCAAAGACAGCCTGGCCATAGAGCCCGGTCATAACCTCGGGAGAGTGTGGCCCGGAGCCGACGACAAGATACGAAGCTTTACTCCACCCTTCAAGGACGACAAGTATCGCCTTAAGAGCGAAGGCTGCTGTGAAAACTGCTGGTATCGCCGCGTTCATAGGTACAAGCCAAAGAGTGCGAAGGAGCGCGACATCCAGGAGCAGAGACACGGCAAAAAAGACATTCAAGAGTGACGATGGACGAGGAGATTTGGCATGTTCGGCACGAGAGAGGACACAGGACATCAGAGTTGAGGCGAAGCATGCACATGTAGCAGCGATAGACACACCAGCAAGACGCGAATTAAAAGGGTGAGTAGCCCAAAGCACGACGAGCACCAGTTGCAGAACCGCCAAAAGGGCGATGAGCAACAATTTGGCAATTCGAAGATGGTGGCCAGTGACTTTGACAGGGACATTTCGCAGACGAAAAAGACGAATAGGAGCAAGTATGAGAAGAAAAGCGGCTGGGGAGAGCACGAGAATGGATTGTTCGAAGACGAGAGTGAAGTCGAAGCCATGGCGACATTCAGGTCCCACGAAGGGCCCGAAAGAAGCATCGACAGATGTAGTGCATAAAGTGTCAGAAGAATTCATTTTGCGTTGAATGAGAGACGATTGAGATATAAGGAAGAAAGTTGGAAGATAACTATTGAGGGGGGAGTAATTATTTATTACAGATCCCCCTAGTAAGGCGCAGCTGATATGAAAGAGAGAATTAGGAAGGTCGTTAATCCCTAACAAACAAGGGATAAACAAATAAGCAAGTAAAACTAAATGGAGAAAGGAATTGTGACTCAACAATGAAATGCAGTTCGTATAAAGCCAGTCAAAGCGCCATTTCTTCTTTAAATCATCCATATGGTTTCATTCCGCCGTGGAGAAAGTGCATATGATTACAGAATTGTAAGTCATTCGGCGTGAGTCATTCAGTTGTTAGAGAACAAATGGTGGCACATTCAATTGCACTAGAGGCGGCAATTCAGGAGCCAGTGACATACGAATAGGGAATTTTAGTTGAGCCAAGAGAATGCTATCAAACTTATACAATGTGTCTCTGTGTCTCTGTAGATCTCTGTAGATCTCTGTAGATCTCTGTAGACCAAGTATTAATAGCTAAATAAATAAACCCAACTACACCTCGTTTTTATCGTAGTATCGAGCAGTTGACGATTACATCTTTGCATTCATCCATTCTCCCTTCCTATTTCCTTGCCTGTGTATAATACCTTCAACTTCCACCATGACGTCGGCAGCTTCTGAGTCTGTTGCAACTATTCTCTGCAATTCTAAACAGACACGCTTTCAAATCACCAACCACCGCGAGGTTTGTTTTGTCGTTAATTCATCTTCAAAATATTTTGCTGAAACTCAAAGCTTGATATTGAAGGAATCAATATCATCGTTACTTCGGGTGACAAGCCTTCCAGCAAAGGAAAAGCCAAAGCAAAAGGCGAAGGCATTGAGATTCTTGCTGGTGCTAAGCTTCGACTTAAGGAAGGCCAACGGTATGCTCTTGTTGGTCGTAATGGAACTGGAAAGTCATGTAAGATTTTTGCTTATATGTTGGTGATAGTTGAGATGCTGACAGCGATAACTAGCACTTCTCAAGGCAATTGCCGAGAAACTCATCCCAGGCATACCTGAAGAGACCAGAATTGCCATTTTGCAGCAAACCAAAATCATTGATGAAAAGTCAGAGCAGACATCAGAGACCAACGAGGCAGACGAAGCATCTGTACTGGAACAAGTAATCGAAAAGGCCACAGCCAAACATGCCATTGAGCAGGAAATCAAAGGTATGGCATGCACCATCTCAACTCCCAGTCACTAACCCTTGATCCAGACTTGGCAGAGGGAATAAACGCTTCGGATCCATTCACTCCAATCAGAGCCTTGAGACAACTCAAGCACAAAAAGCATCAAGAACGCCTCTTCCGTCTTGATAAAGATGCTCGCCTTCGTAGCGGTGCCCGCGGTATGCAAGCCCGCAAAGCCCTGACTGCTTTCGAGAAAGTGGTCGCCGAGTCGAATGAACTGTAAAGGCACATTTCCACTTGAAACCATTCCATCTAACACATCATAGATTAGAGCAGTCAAACGAGGACATCCCACCCGAAACTCTTCAAGCTGAAACGCAAGAAGCTGTTGACATGCTTGCCGATCTTCAACTCCAAGTCGACCCAACTCGTATATCAGAAATCGAATCCAAGGCCAAAAAGATCCTGACTGGTCTGGGATTTTCTGAAACTCTCGTTCAGAAACCCGTCTCAAGTTTATCCGGCGGTTGGCACATGCGCGCTTCTCTCGCCACGGCTTTAGTCCAAGAAACCGATATACTCATTCTGGACGAGCCTACCAATTTCCTCGATCTTCTTGGAATAATCTGGCTTCAGCGCTATCTCCAGAACCTAGAGGAAGTAGAGAACCCACCAACTCTCATCCTCGTGTCACACGATCGCGATTTTACCTCTCTCTGTACTGATCTCCTTATTCTGAAAGACAAGCAGCTCACTTACTTTCACGGTGATCTTCCCACCTACGAAGCATCACAGAGTGAACGCAAGCAATGGCTTACCACCATGAAAGAAGCCCAGGATAAGCAAAAGGCACATATTGAGAAGTCCATTGCCGCCAACATGAAAGCTGGCAAGGCCAATGATGACACCAATAAGCTTCGTCAGGCTAAATCTCGTCAGAAGAAGCTTGATAACCGTTGGGGACTGCAAGTCAATGCCAAAGGCGGTCGTTTCAAACTCAATCGAGACCTTGTGGGTTATCACTTGACAGCACGTGAGGACATTGATATTCCACCAGAGGATCGTCCTGTCGTAGTAAATCTTCCTGAGCCACCTGATCTGCGCTTCCCTGGTGCTTTGATATCTCTTGAGAAGGTTGCGTTTCGGTATTCGGCCAAATCACCACTGGTTGTTCAGGACATCACCCTCTCGGTTGGGATGGGGGACCGCATCGGTATCCTTGGTCTCAATGGTGCAGGAAAGTCCACGCTCATTAAGCTTCTTGTTGAGGAGACTCGCCCAACGGCTGGAACTCTCACAACACATCCGCGATTGAAGCTGGGATACTACTCTCAGCATGCCGTCGAAGCTATTCAATCTCTCGGCCGTTCAGAGCCTACACTCACAGCTCTTGCTCTTCTCACCCGAGAAGTTGAAGGTGAACTCTCAGAAGGCGATCTTCGCGGGCTTTTGGGACAACTTGGTCTTCCAGGTCGAATTGCGTCTGATGTGCCTCTCTGTAAACTTTCAGGGGGACAGGTTGTACGATGCGAGCTTGCTCGACTTTTGTGGCGACGACCACATTGTCTGGTTCTTGATGAAGTCACTACTCATCTCGATTACGAGACTGTAACGGCTTTGCGAGAGGCCTTGAGAGAGTGGGAGGGAGCTGTGATTTTAGTCAGTCACGATCGATGGTTTATGCGTGGTGTGATTGAAGGTGCAGTGGATGAGGATGAGGAAGTCAGTGAGGATGATGGTGATGATGGTGATGTGAGGAGGAGAGTTGTTTACAGGTTGAAGGGTGGTAAGATGAGTGCGTTGGAGAATGGTGTGGATGCGTTTGAACAGCTCATGGAGAAGAGGGTCAAGAAGTTGCTTCAAGGCTAGATAAAATTTGAGCAGTCTAGTGTAAATCAAAATTCTAGACGCGGCCTTCGATAACAATAGGGCTTGCTAGAACTTTGAAGAGACTATGACCCAGCATCTTAATGTTCATACTTCCGCCACGGGGAATCTCAACGATCGTCCCATCAATACACACCTTCCTCCACCTCTCGTCATTCTCAAATACAGAAATCTTGATCTCGTCGACTTCATCGTAGCCAACCATTTCACCATCGGGCCACTGCATATTAATATGGCTCCCTTGGTCATATGCCTTCATCATGACGCTCATGGTTCGTTCACCGCCAATGGGTCCGAAATGCACGAGCCTAAGCTGCGACTGTAATGGCTGAGTGGCAGGGGAAATTGTAAATGTTCGCTCAAGGTTTGAGACAAGCGCTGTGAGCACATATGCATGTGCTTCACGAGTAATATCCTCGAAGGCAGTAGAACCACGACGACGGATGGAAACCTTTGCAGCATACGGGTGAGATTCCTTTAGTAGTTCTTCGGCGACCATATGGAACCTCTTATCGCCGTGGACACGGTACTCGGGTGTATCGCTCTCATAAACAAGGCTCGCATGAAACCCGTAGCTAGCGACGATGGCTCCCTGTAGATGTGTGATAGAACTCTCCTCCTTTTGAAGCTGATCTGGATCGGTGACTGAAGATGATTCTTTGGATTTGTCGGTGAATTTGACGATGTGAGATCCAGATGAGAATGATGCTCGAAATATTGGAAGATCTGCGCTGACGCCTTGAAATAATGTGCGAAGTCCAAGGACGAGGGGAGTGACACCCGAGTTTGTGTAAAGAGGCTTGTGAGTCGAATGGAAAAGTGCGTTTCCTGTTCCAAGTGGAAGCAGCGCGATTGTAGGTGAAATTTCAGGCACCTCGTTCCCATCAGAGCCGTTGAGAAGGTCTACGACGCCTCCATCTCCACTCAGAAGCACAATTGTTCTCTTCTTTGAGCGCTCACACGAAGTCCATAATTCAGCGGCATAGTCTCGAACGGTTTCTGAGCTTTCCGTATGGATGAGGTGATATGACGACTCATCATCTGTCAAGGATCTCCAAATTGGGTGTAGAACGTCTTGCCAGACTTTTGAAGCCAACCCTGTACCAGATTTTATAGAGACGATAATGTCCACTTGGTTTGTGACACCATCTTTGTTGGTAGAACCATGCTGCAGATGAGGGGGCAATCCAGTCACCGTTAGACTTCGAAGCTCAGAGGGTATTCCCTTGGCCTTCAATATCAAGAGTTGGTATGGTAGCTCCTTATCCTCCGGGTACTCCTTAAGTAAAAACAAAAGATGTTGTGGGGTTGAACCGGCATCAGATTTGGTTGTTTCATGAACCAAGACAAGTTCATGGCGAGAAGCGCTCTCGGATGTCCCGGTGCGAGTCCAAGTTAAGTCCGTCTCATTAATTGAGACATTTCCGACAGTTGTTGCTTCAATCGAGTGAGGTTCTTTCAAAGGAGCAGACATGGTAGCGGGTTTCAAGCTTTAAGACAAGTGAAAAGAGCGAAAAGGGTAGAAGAGGATATGGTATCTTTATTGTTGTTTGGCGCTATTGGCCAATCATAAATACGTGCGACGGCGCTCGCAGATGAAAGCAGAATGCTCGCAAGTTAAGTAGGGCAATGAGATATGGTCAGCAGTTCCCATTTGCCTTTAAAGTCGAACTCAAGAATGATGAAGAAGCCAAGTCAAAAACCCTCATTGATGCTCCTCTCAGCCTTTGTGGGGCTGTGTTGCTGACGAAAAAGGCACGCCAGACCTTGCGCAATCGATTCAAAAATTCAAAAACCCACAGGATCACATTCGTTACCCTGCAAGACAAAGAAAGTACTCAAAAGTCTTTTTTCTTGTAACACATTTGTCCATTATCATCGACGGCTCGCCTTAGCAAGAGGTCCCCAGTTTTCTCGAGGATTCATCTGGTATCGCACATACTTCTGCTCACCCCGTCTGCGTGCAAGACGTGCCAGGTTCTCGTCAAAGACGAGTGTCTTGCGCAATTCCATCTCGTTAGGAACAGTCTTGTCTTCACCATTTGTTGATTCTACAGAGTTAGCATCAGTCGCCAGCTCAGAAATTGACTGCTCCACTCCTTCCATAACAGAGTCGTCTTTAGTAGTCTCTTCTGCAGCCTCAGACTTCTCTTGGCCGATGATTCCAGCATCAGTCAGAATCTTCCAGGCTGCCGTGTTTCGTTTAATGTTGGTTTCCTTAACAGGTGACTTCTGGCGGATCCACTCCGTTATTATCCACCAGATGGTTGACCACGGAGCGTCGGTCTTGATACTTCCTGGTCGGCAGTGGCTTCGAGCAGTTCGGTAACCCAAATGAATCAAGGCTCCTCTGACCATGTCCTCGCTCGGAGTTACACAGCTCACGACATTGGCCAATCGACTCGGGATGATGAAAAAGGGATAGTGGTCAACAGTCGCAAGTTGAGCATCCTTGGGATCAACAGGCTCCTTGACCTCCGGGCCGGGCAGATACTCCTCAAGAGCCGTTCTTAGCATGCCCTCAAGTCTAGGCATTGTACCGTAGATGGAGCGGTCAGCTTTGGGAATTTGTTCCAGAAGTCTTTCGATGAACTCTTGGGAATGAATATGTCCACCATACATAGGGCCATTAATGTGCATCTTGAAACCGCAGTGTTCGCAGTGTCGGTCTGCCGAAGGCCCCTGAGCCATAGTGTGCTTATAGAAGGCACCGTTGCCTTTCTTGTTCGGTGCTGGTTTGCTTCTCAACATGGGCTGTGTTTCCCAAGCACCGCAGCCTGAGTCGCAGCTGTAGACTAACATGGTCTTGGAAGCAAGGAACTTGACTGATTGGGGAGATTTAGTCACCTTGATGAAGAACTTGGTGTAGAAGTCGATTGAAAGAGAAAGAAGGGGATCAATCGTCAAGCCATATCTGGCTGCCGAAGTGGCCACGGCATTCAGAACAAGTCGCAGACCAGCCTCGTGAGAGTGCATTCCCTTGATTGGAATTCCGCCGTATAGCGCAAACGTCTTCTCGCAATAGCTGTGTCCGGCCCAAACCGCGCTGTCCGTACACGTAATGCAGAGGAGTCCGCCGTCATCCCTTATAGATTGAACAGCGGCGTCGAAGAAAGGCGCAGCTGTGCCATATGGGTCAAGGTCGATAACATCGAACTTGTTGGCCCTGCCTGGGTTCCCGGTCTTGTCTCTGTTTGACAAATCATCTGCAATCCCTCGATACATAAGCGCAAGTGCATCTCCTTGGGTTACGGTAATTTTGTCCTCAAGTCCGTTATGCTTAGCATTCATCCTGATTGACTCGGCCGCGGTATCGGACAAGTCGTTGGCCTTGACTGAGGTCACGAAGGGTAGCTCGTGAGCGTATCGAAGGGCTCGTAGTCCTGAAGCAGACAGCGCATCCAGGATGCGAAACGAGGACTTATATTCCTTCTTAGGTTGTTGCGCCTCTGCGTCGTCGGTCTTGGCAGCATCTTCAGTCGCTTGGGTCTCGTCCTGAGGTGGGGGTTTCTCGGTCTCGGTAGGCTTTTGGACGTCATCGCCTCGCTTTCTCTTCTTGCCCTGCTTCTTCATTCTTGACTCATACTGTTCTTTTCTCTTTTCCAGAGACATCTCGCCGTATGTCTTGATAGCAAGGACAGAGAGATCTCGATTGTATTGCTGGATAGGGTTGTAGAAGACCTGCTGAACTTCCCCGCGATCCTCACCAATCTTAGCGCCCTGGGGCACCAGGATGATCGCCTTTCCCTCCGTAACCGTCCTAAACTCCTTTCCTTCGATAGTCACACTATCCATATTGACTTTGTCTTCCGCCATTTTGGATTTTGTTGAAAACTGTCGATACGTAGGCGTTTGGTCGCAAAGGATGCGGTAGCCGCAAATTGAATGGAGAGCCTGGGGTTTCCAAAGGCGATTATTAAGATCCAAGATCTCTCTGGAGCCAAATTCCGACCTGAAAGCAATGCGAAACATATAAGAATGTTGCTTAGAAAGAATTTGCATGGCTAAAGGGCTTGTCGTCAAACTCGAGCTAAAATTTAAGAAATTCTGCCGCCGGCAATGATTTATGTGACGGGTGTGGCAGGCGGTGAGAGAGAAACAGTGATCAGGTTGCCATCGTCTACTTATACCTGCATTTCTCAAGGTTTAGGAATTTCGTCCGAGTAAGGACCTAATAGAACTTAAGAAATAACTTCTAGCACTATTTTCTCTCTCCTATTTCTTTTCTTTTTTCCAAAAATTATATGCTCAAAAGCATGTTACATCTGCCTTGATCGCGGAATCTGTGACTTTGTTCTGAAAAGAGCAACTTACATCTTTAGTGTTACAACTCTAAGACTAACTTTATGTAAGTTTATCATTTTTTGGAGTCAATCTAATCGTACTGATGCGATAGATATCACAATTCTAGAGATCACATCTTGTCGTGGAGATAGTGGGGTACCTATTTCTGATTCTGTGTCGTATGAGTTGACATTACATGAATGAGATGTTTAGAAGGGACCGATCAAAGATATTCATACATATCCTCTTACTTTCTACCAAGGAGTATTTTCAACCTATGGTGCGTACATAACTGGTCTTCGATCAAGGTTATTTTCGCATTGCTGCAGGGTAAGCTGTGTTGAGCAGCTGTCGATCTTGGAGAAGGATCAACGAGAAATATCGTTCCAGACTCCATATCTCCAACTCTCCACGGATCCATAATGAGTGGAGAGAGCATAAAATGCTCGCGTCAGAAAGAGAAGTTCGTCGTACAATTCGATCAGATCATCATCGTCGCATTCTGACTGCATGACTCGGTACTTGGCTCGAGATAAAGCGGTCAACTGCTCAGTCAATTGAGGAATCCAATCAAAGATAAGCTGCAATGATTCAATGCCCAGAAAAGTTTTTTCCCCCCTCTCTCAGTTTGAGTATGAGTTATGGCGCAAGAGCTCCGAGCGTTAGGTTGCTTTAGAGGAAGCGAACTCCAAGGATCCCCCACCCTGTTGAGATGACGGGGCGCTAACACTCTTACAGATGAAATATTTGGGGGGGAAAATTGGATTGCGCTTCAATGACGTAGTAAAACCAAGGAAGAAGCATGTGGATTTTTGAAGATTTTAAGGACCCTTTTCTCTAATAGCAGCATTCAACTCTCTCAACTCAAGTGAAGACACATATTAAGTTGATATAGAGTTAGCAACAATCCTTCAACTAACAACAACCGTCAATCAATTTCCGCATGGAGAATAAAGAGCCGCACTCGGGAGCTTCCCCTCACCCTCCATCATGCCTTGCGAAGCTTCCCCTGGACGCGCACAGCCGCTATCATGATTTGGCTCGGGGACGTCTAAAGCTAGGCTAACTCCGTACAAGGCACATATTTTCCGTCTGTGTACTCGTATATCTCATTTTTATCCTTATACTGAAAGCTTGTTGGAGCTAAGCTAGGAACATTATGGCTTGTGTCCGTACCTTGCCTCGACTTCGCCTTGACCAACAAAAGCCAATTGCTCTGGGGTTGATCTGACCATGAGTGATTTGTTGTTGGCTATCATTCGCTACAGGATCTGCCCCTCCATGTATAGAGAGCTGCAGTCTGTTGAAACTACTTGGAACAATATCTTGGAATTTAAACAATCCGGGACACCCGGACAACCAACCTGGTTCCCCGTCTTGACCGCCATAAACAAGATCCAAGGTTATACATACAGTACAGAGCTGATATGGACTTGACCCAACGGATTCGACAAGACACTATGGACGGGATGCGACACGACGGGGTAGGATCCGACTGTACTGTCGCTCAAATTGTGTATGTACTAAAATAAGGCACTTGTTGAGCTGTCCAGATTCGGTTACAATAAAATGACTTGATCGAGGGAGCTATTTGCTTTTTTCTTCTTCTCTTTTCCTCTCTT
The DNA here is from genome assembly GCA_012977745.1 of Fusarium anguioides. Taxonomy (NCBI): domain Eukaryota; kingdom Fungi; phylum Ascomycota; class Sordariomycetes; order Hypocreales; family Nectriaceae; genus Fusarium; species Fusarium anguioides. The sequence goes on along the minus strand of JAALXK010000294.1, from coordinate 42,850 downwards.
CTCTGTTCTTTTTTTGGTGTGGATGAAATATTCCTTCCTCTTTCGTTCCTGCTCTCTTAACACTTCCTCCTCTTGTATCCTCCACCTTATTAACCCCCAAGGCTCCATCTCTCACTTCTTCCGAAAACAAGCCTCCCGCATTCGCCTTTGCCTTATTTATTATTCCTAAACGCCTTTCTCTGTCTCCCTTTCAATCCTCTTTTGGCTTACGCTGCCAATTGATTCAGGACCCTCCCCCCTCTTCCTCCCACCATCGACTTTATCTTTGGGAAATCAACCCTCCTGTCGCTCACTCAGGTCGTCGATCCTGCTCGATATCCCAGATCCCAGATCCCTGAACCGAACCGACAAGCCCACTAAAACGGCCCAAGCAGCGTCCTTAGAGCTCCTTGACCTCGGAGCACCCCACTAAGTTAACTTACCTACCACGGACGCGAACCGTTAGTTAGCGATCATAGCTCCACTGCGACAGGCACGTTGCGTAGTGCACGCTTCCTTGGTTACCAATCTCAGTGCCTGACCGAGCGAGCTGGCTCTGGTGGTCTTTATCATTTCGCGGGGCACGAAGCATCCGCTCTTCTCTTTCTCATCATGAGCCCGCCGCACACCATGACATCCAACGAGGTTTATTTGCTGCCGCTCAACGATGATGGGTCACCTCAGGTGCAAGGTGAATACATCTACCTGGCCCCCAGGTCTCACGAGCCTGTAACCGTCCGTTTTGCCATCGAGGGCACCTCGTCGATCTGCCGTCATGGTAGTCTTTGGGTCAATATCCCCGCTGAAGGTGATGAGTTTCGCCGCGATCATTTTCGCGAGTTCAAGTAAGCTTTTAGCTTTCGTTTTGGTTCAATTGATGGCGCCTTCAGCCTTTCAACGGCGCAACAAGAAAGCACAATATAGTTGGAGTAGCTAACACGAGCGGATCACAGGCTTACACCAGATTTCAATCGTACCCTCGAAATTTCCGTTCCTATTTGCCAACCTGGTGCATATGCCTTTTACACCACCTACGCTGAGCTTCCCGATCTCAAGAAAGAGCTAGAAGACAGCTCTGTGCAGAAGGAGAATCTCAAGAAGACCCCTCTTTACTACATAGATGTAGCACCCAGGCTCCAGCTTGATGGTCGGCCGCTGCCGCTGCCTGCCCTGTCAATCTTCTCTGTCATTAGCAAATTTATGGGTAAATATCCCAATGACTGGGAGCGACACCTTCATGGTATCAGCGATCGCGGCTACAATATGATCCATTTTACTCCTCTTCAGGTGCGCGGAGTTTCCAACTCTCCATACAGCTTGTATGATCAGCTCGGCTGGGATCCAGCCTGTTTCCCAGCTGGCGAGGAGGATGTGCAGAAGATGGTGGACAGCCTCGAGCGCAACCATTCTTTGCTGAGCTTGACTGACATTGTGCTTAATCACACGGCGAACAACACCAAATGGCTCGAGGAGCACCCCGAAGCTGGTTACAATCTGATTACAGCACCATGGCTCGAGTCCGCTTATCAGCTTGACACAAAACTCCTAGAGTTGAGCGACAACTTGGCGAAGCTGGGGCTACCTACCGTAGTCAAGTCCACTGATGATTTGCTGCTCATCATGAATGCGATCAAGACCGAAGTCCTCGCCAAAATAAGGCTGTGGGAATACTATGCACTTGATGTCGACCGAGATGCCGACGAGGCAGTCAAGGCTTTCTCCCAGGGAAACAAATACACATCTGAAGATACTTCGGATTTCGAGAAGAAGCTGGAGAGTGCCAGATCCGCATCAATTAAGGATCAAGTTGCCTTCTTCCGAGAAGTTGGCTTAGCAGGCACTGACCGAATGGGTGAGCGCTTTCGAAGGCGTGTAAAGCCTGATGTCGCTGCAAGCTTTTTGGCCTCGACCGTGGGTTCTTCTGATGAGAAGGCAGCTAGGGCTAAGATCGTTGAGATTTTGGATATTCTCAATGTGGACTACTACAAAGAGTATGATGCTGAAGTGGATGACATTCTTCAGCAAATCTTCAACAGAATTAAGTATGTCCGACTTGATGACCACGGCCCAAAGCTGGGTGAGATCAACAAGGAGAACCCCCTGATTGAACCTTACTTTACTCGACTCCCCAGCAATGAGACAACGTCCAAGCTCAAGCCTGAAGAGATGGCCTTAGTCAACAATGGATGGGTTTGGGGTGGCAACGCTCTGGTCGACAATGCAGGCCCCGATTCCAGAGTCTATCTTCGCCGAGAGGTAATTGTCTGGGGCGACTGTGTCAAGTTGCGATACGGTTCGGGGCCTAACGATAACCCCTGGCTATGGGAGCATATGACCAAGTATGCTCGTACGCTGGCCAAGTACTTTGCCGGCCTCCGTATAGATAACTGCCACTCTACTCCTATTCATGTTGCCGAACACATTCTTGATGAAGCTCGCCGGGTGCGACCTGATTTGTATGTGGTTGCTGAACTGTTCACTGGCTCTGAAGAGATGGACTACGTTTTCGTGAAACGGCTCGGTCTCAGCTCTCTTATCCGTGAAGCCATGCAGGCATGGAGCACAGGCGAGCTTAGCCGACTGGTTCATAAACATGGCGGCCGACCCATTGGAAGCTTTGAGGTTGATGAAGTCTCCAAGTCAGATGTTCGTACTCCATCGAGTAGCCCGACCAGAGTCAAGAATGGCGACACAAATGGGCACACACACTCCAGGGAAATAATTCGAACTATTAAGCCGAGCCCTGTGCATGCCCTATTCATGGACTGTACCCATGATAACGAGACGCCAGCACAAAAGCGTGACGCTCGAGATACTCTACCCAACGCGGCTCTTGTCTGCATGTGCTCAAGTGCTACTGGAAGTGTCATGGGATACGATGAAATATACCCAAAACTTGTGGACCTTGTTAACGAGACCCGGCTGTACACATCTGCCTCTTCTGGATCGAAGCCTATTAAGATTGGAGGCGGCGAGGACGGAATTGGCGGCGTCAAGAAACTGCTGAACCAGATACACACCTTGATGGGCAAGGATGGATATGATGAAACCCATATTCATCACGAGGATCAATATATCACCGTCCACCGAGTACACCCTGAATCTCGCAAAGGTTACTTCCTCATTGCACATACTGCTTTCCCAGGCTACGGCAACGGAAATGGCGATTTTAGCCCTGTTCATCTCACTGGTACCAAGGCTCGACATCTGGGCAGCTGGATGCTTGAAGTTGACGCCGGCGAGGAGACGACACAGCAGGTGCTTGGCGACAAGAAGTACCTGCGCGGCTTACCTAGCCGAGTCAAGGACGTGCCTGGTATCCGCATGGAAATCAACGGCGATGACACTACCATCACTGTGCGTGACAAATTTCCCCCAGGAAGTATCGCCCTCTTCGAGACTTGGATCCCTGCAGCGGAGCATTCTTCTGGTTTGGACAACTATGTTACCTCGGGAGCCAAGGCAGCTTGGAATGAGCTTAGTCTGTCCGACCTCAACTTCTTGATGTATAGATGCGAAGCCGAAGAGCGAGCCGAGAGCGATGGTCGAGACGGCGTATACGATATTCCTGGGCATGGAAAGCTTGTCTACGCTGGCCTCCAGGGATGGTGGAGTATTCTCAAGAACATCATCAAAGACAACAACTTGGCACACCCTCTGTGCCAGAACCTGCGCGATGGTGAATGGGCTTTGGATTACATTATTGCAAGGTTGCAAAGAATCAGTGCCACTCCAGGAAACGAGGCAATCGCCCAACCCTTGAGATGGTTAGAGGAGCGATTTGACTCTATTCGAAAGATCCCTAGCTTCCTTCTACCTCGATACTTTGGTCTTGTCCTGCGTACTGCATACATGGCAAGCTGGGAGAGGTCTCTTGAGCTCATGAACGCCAGTGTCAGGGATGGCCAATGGTTCTTGCAAAGCTTGGCCATGGTCAGTGTTCAGCAAGTTGGATATGTCAAGTCAGCATCCTTGTGGCCTAACAAGTTGGTCCCTTCATTGGCCGCTGGCCTTCCTCACTTTGCTGTTGAATGGGCCAGATGTTGGGGTCGAGACGTTTTCATTGCTCTTCGTGGACTTCTTATCGGCACTGGTCGTTTCCATGATGCCAAGGAGCACATCCTTGCGTTTGCTAGTGTGCTGAAGCATGGCATGATCCCCAACCTTTTGAGCAGTGGTGACGCACCCAGATACAATTCTCGAGACTCCATCTGGTTCTTCCTCCAGTGCATCCAGGATTACACCCGATTTGCGCCTGAAGGACTTAATATCCTGAAGGCCAAGGTCAAGCGACGTTTCCTACCCTATGATGACACTTGGTTCCCCACAGATGATGAGAGGGCATACTCCAAAGAGAGCACAATCGAGGATGTGATCCAAGAAGCTCTTCAAAGACATGCCTCGGGAATGAAGTACAGAGAAGCTAATGCTGGCCCTCAAATCGATTCTCAAATGAAGGATGAAGGATTCAACCAGGAGATCCACGTTGACTGGAGTAACGGTATCATTTTTGGCGGTAACCAGTTCAACTGTGGTACATGGATGGATAAGATGGGCGAGAGTGAGCGCGCAGGGTCCAAGGGCGTTCCTGGAACTCCTCGTGATGGCGCTGCTATTGAGATTACCGGCATGCTGTACAGCACTCTCGACTGGGTCGCTAGGCTCCACGAGAATGGAAAATATGCCTATACAGGTGTAGACAAGTCCGACGGCGGATCTATCTCAATGGCTGACTGGGCTGGTCTGCTCAAGGCCAACTTCGAGCGTTGCTACTATGTTCCCCTTTCACCTGAAGACGATTCCAAGTACGACGTCAACACTCCGATCGTCAACCGACGAGGAATCTACAAGGATCTCTATAAGTCCGGCAAGGAGTATGAGGACTACCAGCTGCGTTCCAACTTTGCTATCGCTATGACTACTGCCCCAGCTTTGTTCGACCCTGACCATGCCATGCATGCTCTGTGTGTTGCCGATGAGGCCCTTCGCGGACCCCAAGGAATGGCGACTCTGGACCCTGAGGATCTGAACTACCGCCCTTACTATGTCAACAGTGAGGATAGTGACGACTTTGCAACAAGCAAGGGCCGTAACTACCACCAAGGACCCGAGTGGATCTGGCCTACAGGATTCTTTCTTCGAGCCTTGCTCAAGTTCGACCTGAAGAGGCGAACAACACCTGAGGCTCGAACTGAAGCGTTCCAGCAGGTTACCCGAAGACTTAGCGGGTGCAAGAAGATGATTCAGGAGAGCCCTTGGGCTGGTCTCCAGGAGTTGACACAGAAGAACGGCGAATACTGCGCTGACTCAGTAAGTCGATTGTCTAGAATAGTGGCCAATCGAGTGGCATGCTAACTTCATTACAGAGTCCCACACAAGCTTGGTCAGCAGGATGTCTGATCGACTTGTACATGGATGCAACAGAAGAACAGAATGGAGCCTAAAGGTGCTCCCAAGAGGAGGAAAGGTACCTGAGAATGGGGCACGGACTTGAATCAAGCTTGCAATACCATACATAAACTACTACTACTACTACTACTACTACTATAAGCATTGTCCTGATTAAGTTAATAACAAACATCTTTAAACGTTGGAGTCACAAGGTCTCGAGCCTGAGGATTGCAGTGTTAATTTGTGCACTGCTGATTTAGGCGTTGGCTTCACTTGACGTTACAATCGAATAACGAGAGAGACGGTCTTTGACGAATTCTAAATCACAGTATACCGGGCATAAGAAATAGTGATTGCGAGATGGACATTTCGCGTGTGATGAATTGTAATGCTGTATGTATCAAGGATAGACTCTATGCCTCTCATGCCCAGGAAGCCGCCGCAGTTCAAAAGTAGGCCAAATAAATAACCAGAGAGGATTTCTGTTCTGGTCAAAACAAACAAATACTTCGTTTTCTCCCGCCCTCATCGCCGCAGTGCCAAGGTTGCATTCTGTCCACGCACGGGAATGCATGTAAGAATCGCTCCGTGGTAACAGCCACCCCAAAACAGAAACAAAAACAACAAATCAGGAGGATATACCTTCCATCCTCTTCCTCCCAACGCCAGAATATACCTGAAATATGAACAAGAACGCCACGGGGGGTAACAGCACAAGTGGGGCCAAACAAACGGATAGTTCTTGAATCAAGGAACATCGCAGATGGTATCTTTCAACCAAGGATCTGCGTGAATTAGAATCGTAGCCGTACGCGTTCGTTTTCAACCTCTCGAGCACCTATATAACCCCCTTCCCAACTAAAATCGTAGGTAGTCGATGATATCGAATAGAGTAAGGCCGTTTAAATGGATAAATGCACGGTTTATATCGTAAGGCGGATAGAATGTCGAAGTGCATTGGACTTGGACATGGCAAGGAGAATCGTTATGAGATCGGAGATGGCGTTAACAAGATCAAGCAAGGGTGGGTATCATGTTCGGTCGCGGACGATCCATCGTTTCTTCTCCTTGGGGGGCTTCTCTTCGACAGGAGCGCCGGCGGCAATACCCGATAGCATCGGGCCGTGAGAGTTTCGGTTCGAGTCGTAGCCGTTGTCGTATGGAAGACCTCCAGACTCAGAGGCCTCCATGCCGGGACCCCATGATGGTCGAGAGGCGGATCCAGAGTGCTTCTGGCCGAGGGAGGACTGGCGGTCCTTCTTGCGGAGATAACGGCGACGCCAAATGCAGGCGCCAATCCAGATAGCGGCGATACCGACAACGAGAACAACAATCATAATAACCCATTGCCAATGATTGGAAATCCTAAATCGAGTTAGAAAGGTCCATGGGTATATTGTAGATAAATAATCAACATACCAGTCACCACCACCGCCGTCGCCAGCTCTGCTACCAGCTGTGGATGCAGCACCGTCACCTGTTTGAGTCGTTGAACCCTGACCAGTCTTTTTCGTAGTTCCCCCATTCTTGTCCGTAACGCTGCACATGCTGCGGAACCAGCCAGCGATCGAGGAAAGACCCTTGGGATCATCCGGGCAAGCATCGTCGCAAACGCCCGAGGTAGCGGTCGAAAAGGCGGCAACTCGCTGGTCGAGACAGAAACATTGAGTGTAGGCAGCAGGGCCGGCATCAGCGGCTACTTGGGGAGGAACACAGGCACCGTTGGCATCGTAGAGGTGACCGCAGTTGGCGGCGCAAGCGGGAAGGACCTTTTGGTTGTTGAAGGGAACGATGGTGGTGATGGGAGCTTCACCTCCTCCTCCTTGTTGGGCTGTAAATATCGTATGTCAGTATGAGGGGATTCGGGAAAGTGACTGTGCTGAGATCAGCGAAGCATGACGCACCCATTTTGACGTTGAGAAAAGGTCAGTCAGATTAATCCAGAGGCGGCGATGTCGAATAGAGTCGAGACGAGTCGTAGGGAGAAAAACGAGCGACGGACGGGGTCGAGAGGGTAATAGATACAGACAGACACAGACAGTAACGAAAGACGAAGATTAAGGTTGTGTTCAGTGGAACCGGAGGGCGGAAGTGTCCTTTGTATGTGACAGTAGGTAGGTATGTTGAGGGAGAGAGCCAACAAGCGAGACTAGAGTGTGTCTTGCTGGGTCAGAAGGCCAAGGCTGGCTTGCGTTTGTGCAATGCGCGCTATTGAAGAGTCGTGTCGTCACCAAACCACTTTAAGAAGAGGCTTCCAAGAGTAGCCAAGCCCGACCACTTTCTTTGTCTTTTGTCCAGTTCACCACAAGAAAAATGAGATCAGATTGACCCAGTATTTGTGTGTGTGTCGGTAGTTGAGTTGAGTTGACGAAAGAAGGATCGATGTGATTGTTGATCGATAATCGATGGCTGTGCAGAGATGGGAAAAAATGGGAAATAGTGGGTGGGCGACACAGACACACCCACTCGCACTGAACAACAGACAGACCTACAGCCGGGGAAAAGCTGGACCAATTGGTCACTCACTGCACTGTAAGCGGCAGAGTCGGGCGATTTTACATGGGCCAGGGATGTTTTATCAGCGGACCTGATCTTGGCCTTGGCCGTTGTCTCGTCTTTGGATACGGTCTTTGCCGAACTTGGAAGCACAGGAATTGGAAAGAGATGAACTGACGATAACAAGGAATGAAAAGGTCATCCAAAAGAAGAAATCGTTTCTGGGAAATGATTTCTACTAGAGACTCATCAGAGTAACGTCAAAATCTTGGGGAAAAAACATAAAAAACTTGAGTTTGCCGCGTAAGTCACCTCTGGGCGTTGTAACTGGATGGTAGCAGCCGCCTACCTTTAGCCTGCCCCCCACCAGTCCATTCATCGGTCGCCAAGAAGACTTGCTCTCGATGTAACTCTCGGGGAATCCGGACGTCATCTGGATATGGCGCCGGTACATCAACCCCATGTATCATATCCTGGGATGTATCACGCGGCCAAACCCAATGGCCTGGGCTTGGCGCGTTGGTGGGCTTGTGCCTTGTGGAAGCTGAGTCTAGAAAAAGAACAACAGCATTCTATATTGAAAGTACATATCATGCAGACGAGATGACCCTCACCAAAAACGTTATCATGCATGTAATAATGTCTTCCCCCCCCCTTTTTCATGCCTTCTGACAGTATGTTTCTAGCTGGTGTTTCCTGTCTTTGGTTTGTTTACTTGGACCCGTCCGTCCCTTACACGGGAATCGTCTGAGAGCGTCTCAGTTTCAGCATAACTTTTTTGAACCCACTGCCAGCCCTGTAGCATTTACCAGACACTCTCCGTAACTCGCTCCATATTGATCTCGTACAGCGACATTAACATCCCGCAAATCTATGAACATCAACATGATCTAGCCGTCTTGGGTCTCACTTCCTATGAACTGCTGTCCATAGCGGGCGGCAGACTGTCAACTTTCAGTGCGAGTGCTGTTTACCTAGTTCAGTACAGTACGAGAGATCCATTGCCGAACTCGAGCTCAGGCTGGATCCAGTCAGCGGAGTTGCGTGCCTGAAATAGGCTTTCTCCACCCATAAAACTATCACTATTGGTTGGAATCTGGGTTTCTCCGTCATTGCAATTTCCGATGCGTGCGCCGCCCAACAAAGACTTCAATTGATAGAGAATTATCAGAAACGGCAGGTCAATTGATTCTGGAGTGTTTATCCCCTGCCAAGAACAAGATCTCACCCGAATTTCCTTTATTTGCAACTGTGACTTTGAGACTTTACCGGTACATTAGTACCTACTGCTCGCTGGCCGTATCTGTCCCTGACACCTCAACGCACACCATCTTCATGGTGCGGTACGTATAGTAATACAACTTTAAATACGCTCGAATACGAGGAATTTCACCTAAGCCTCGATTTTGGCGAAAGAGACGCCTACCTTGGGTGCTTGGCGATTAATGTCGGTCTTATTGACAACCATGACGACTAATTGAGTCTATAACACACGGACTGGTCATGAGCTTTGGGAGCTTGGGCATTTATTTTGTTCACTCACAAGATTTGAATCGCTGTCAGAATTAGTTCCCGTCTATTTTGCAAGCCTTGTTTCGTTTGTACAGTATTATTATTAGCTGCACCGTATTTAGATCATTACTTCGAGTTCATCTTACATACCATATTATTGCCAAGAGATCGCCTAGACTGAAGTATCTTGCAACTCATTTCTGGACATGCCATTGCTGCTAAAAGAATTATGTTCAAGTTGACCCCTAGGCTTGGCCAATCTATAAAGTTCAAGGTCGCGTCTGAAACCGAAATTCCATTCTCGACTATTCTTTATTCATAATGAGTGATCCATAACAAGCGTGGTCCTGCTATTAGAGCTCTTTACTTATATCCCATCGCCTTATCGTCTAACCAAAAAGCATCTACTACGATTTCTCATCTCAGCCTAGAATCGCTCATGGACAGAGATTTCTTAGCGAAAGAGGGTCTTTACGCTGTAACAGGCCAAAGTGGATGAAAAATGTAAAACAACTGTCTCGGATTAATATCTTGATCCACAGTCTGATATCCTCGACATTCGATCCCTCTCTCAAACTTCTCCATCCGTCTCTTACAAGTGACCCAGAGTACTCCGTGAATCTGGCACGATGAGACGCTACCCATCACCACCTGCAGCCGCAGTTGACCTTGGTCTCTAACTCGGTTTTATCATGGCTTCTTGCTGGACCTGTGATTGCTGTGCCGATCATCTATTGTCTTTATCTGTTCCTTTGCCATTTCTCTTGCCCTTGCCACCTGTGTGGCTCTCCTTTTCTTCTTCCGATATCTCTAGCAAGTCGGGTACCTCTGCTTGCTTTCCTAAAGGCTTCTTTGCTCTGCCATCGACCTGATTGAAGTAAGTTTCATTGGGCTCTTCTCTTCTCATCCGTTGTATTGAGTAAGAATCTTCACTTCCTTCACCTAGTGTTGGGGTTGCGTGAGTGTCTGACTGTGGATTCCGTACATGTGGATTCTCCCCAGTTGGCTCACCATTATTCGGCTGTGAAATTCCCCCTTTCTTGCTAGATCCTGCTCCGGACTGTGACTTCTTCTTGTCGGTCATGATTATGAGCCGTTTCTGACGATAGCTGATTCTTGATAATGAGGTTGTTTGTTGGAAAAGTCAAGGTCGAAAGCTGGCCTGAGAAAACTCCGTGAACTAGATTGCCTAATGAACTTCAAGAAGATATTATCACCAAAGAAGGATCCCCAAGACTTCATAGTTTGGAGAACAAGATATTACTTGTTTGCCCTACAGATGATGCGGCTCTTGTAATTTCAAGCATGACCTCCTGCGAATATTGTAGCAAGCCAGACATACTCATCCTCTGTTTGTTGGCTCATCGCCAGACCGCAAAGTACAATCACTAGTTACACGAAGGGTCTCTGGGATCAGGGTTGAGAGTGAATCGTCGGTGAGGCCTCATAGTGTTGTATCTCTGATCAAACTGATATACCCCAGCTCATCGCCATCAAAATGATGTATTCTGGCCTTGGTGGTTTGAAGCTGCCTACTTATCCAAACTACCAACGGGATCATGGGAGTGAAACTTGATGGTATCAGTCTATGTGACTCCAACTCGAAGTTTCTCGCCTTACGGCGGCACTCACCCTGCGACAATCTCTACCAACCATTGCGAGCACGGTGCATGAAGCAAGAGATAATAGTAGACGTGATATCCAACGCCATATCCGACGTCTATTTCATGACTCGAAACATCCCACTCAGTGATTCACATGTGGCTATCCGTCATCTTAATGCAAAATGCCGGCTCGATTCTGATTTCCAATCATTCACAGCCAGTAACAATTTGAGGTTGTTGCGTTTCTTCCATCTTGCGCAATGCGTTGCACAAAGCGAAGCAGTCATTGATCTTGTGAGCGCGGGCGATTGCATATTGATAAGTTTGGAAGCATCGAGAGTGTTGTCAAATGTTTGCATATGAGAAAAAGAAGGCCACAGGTCACGCATGATGTTTTAGCTGCACTATTGCTTTGGTGTTACACCAGCAGCATGTGAGCCTATAAGCATAGCAGATCAAACGACAAATGCAGTGGAAAACTCACGGGATGAGAGGATGTTGCGAGTATCCTCCATAATATGGGTACCGGCATGATTCGGTGCCGGTGTCTGTCTATTCATACATTGACTAAACCACTCGGAAACGTCGATAGTCCTCATTATACCCCATCGCCACATCACTGATACACAGCATTAGCTCACTTTGATTCTGGCTCTCGAAGCACCAGCGCCGAGAACTTTGGCCAATCTACAGATAGATATGTAAGGACCATCGAATGATAAATCTTGTTGATGATGAAAAGGTACCATTCCGGATGTCTGCTATAGCGAGCATTCGTTCTTGGAACTCGAGCAGTCAAAATCAAATGATCGAGATTTGATCACCAGTTTATCATGATATAAGTTGTAGTAGATCATTGTCTAATTTTTAAGCGAAAGGTGGTATCTAAAACATATTACTTTTTTTTACCTGGTCGTAGATAGTGACCGTATATGCATCACGTCTCCTATTTAGCCCAACTGATTACTATGGCACAGCTTAGAAGACGTTGCCCTTAGTCTGCTGCCTGTCGATAGGCTTGTTGCGCCAAACAAGAACGCAGATGCAGATCAGGGGCAAGAAAGCACAGCCAGCAATAACCATCTCTCTCTGGACAACTCCGTATGCGTGAATTACAGCATCTCGGATAGGACTTCCGATTGGGTCTTCCATCTGAATCTTTATGCTACCGTAGATAGCAGCGGTCTGGTTCTTGGCATCCTGGGGGAGAGCCTTATAAATCTCTTTGGGTAGGTCGTTGGTCCAGAGGGCACCAGAAATACCGAAGCCGATAGCCTGACCGATGGAGCCAAACATAGAGTAAAGAGCAAGGACAACTGCGATCTCCTGGTGGGTGACCTGGGTCATGATAGCGAGGGGTCCAGTCATAGCCCAGATACCACCGCAAACACCATGGAAGACTTGACACATGACAAGGTAGCCAATTTCATTACCAGGCTGTCGGAAGTGAATGAGGAGAGCAGTACCAAGGACGCACCATGGGATACCGAAGACAGCAGGCCAATAGTATCGCCCGTACCAACGGAGGAAACTATTTGAAAGGTTAGCATAGCGATCAAGAACAACAGTATCATGGCAAAACTTACAGCCCGATGAACGGAGCCAGAATTGTCGAAGTAATCGAAAAGGCGTTGAGAGTGTATCCAGCAGTGGCAATAGAGAGACCATGAACAACCTGAAGGTACGAGTTGTAATAAGTGTCCCAGGCGAAGATGGACATGTTGAGAAAAGCGCTGAGGAGACAGGCACCCAAGATAGTTCGGTCCTTGAGGAACTTGAAGGGTACATAGGGAACCTTGGCGTACCACTTCTCCCAAGCAGCGAATCCAACAAGACAAACAACGCCGACAACGAGCATCGCAATGATATAGTCAGTCTTCCAGCCATTAGGGGCGCGGGTGGCGATGTTGAGAGGAGTCAGGATAAGAGAGAATCCGGCAATGGTGAGGATCATGCCGACCACGTCAAACTCAACAAAGTAGTGCTTGGTAGATTCCCATATACTGCGCTGACTCTTCTCTGGCAGGAACCCGAGCTTCTTAGCCTTGATCTCATGATACATGAAAATCGCAGATACAGGAATCGAGAAGAAAACAAGGATGATACAGAATGATCCAAAGGCCCAACGGTAGGTCGAATGCTTGATGAACAGCTCAGCGATATTTGGGCCACCAAAGGTTGAAGCAAGTCGAGGGCTCATATACAGGCCGAACATGATCATACGGTTGCGAAGAGTGGTCATGTCGGAGAGGACCACGTCGATGATGTAGCTCAGACCGACGTGACCAACCCAGTAGAATGTGTGGCCAGCAGCATATGTTTCAACATTCTTGCAACAGGCCTTTAGAATCATTCCGACAATGATGATGAGAATCATAAGCAGAAATCCTTCGTTACGGCCGCGGATGTCGATGATCTTTGCGATGGCGAGCTTGCTGACACCAGCGATGATAGATCCAAAAACACTGGTGATGGCAAGCAGGCCATGCTGGCTGAACGAAGAGGTAACATACGGCACCAAGCTAGCGTGTACAGCCTGAAGTAAAGTATCGACGAAGTTGACCAAGTAGAGGCTATGCCTAGGTTAGTGGATTCTTGGTAGCTTGTAAGCCAGGACATTGCGAACAACATACAAGATGAAGACAGCCCACATCATACCAGGAGACCAGATTTTGGTGACAGCCTCAACACGCTTGACACCATCTTGTTTTATCTCCGATCCATCATCGGAGTCATGTTCCTTTTCCTTGTCGGGGAAGTCGTTGATGACATGGTTCTCAGGCTGGATCTGCTTCTCAAAGTCGCCCTGTGCTTGGGCTGGACTGGTTGGCGAGGCCATTTTTTTCGTTGTATCAAAGTTTCTGAGGCTATTAAAGAACTCGAAATAGAGTCGTCAGGATGAGTAAAGGAACACCACTGAATGGGCTACACTGGGCTGGGGCACTCAGTGCTTAAAGAGCTGGCGTGAATGGACGAACTGCAACCAGGAACGTGCCAAACACCGCGGATTTATAGATAACGTCGCATTCTCCAGAATATTCGTGAGCTCCTGTCTCTTCTCTTTATTCATGAATGGCAAGATAATGGGCCGGACTGGCCATCTTCTGGGTCCATGAGGATAGCTCTTGAGCTTGTCCTGGACGAGTTCCCAGTGGCTTGTTCGGGAAGTCGGACTAATGCCAAGCTCACTTCCAGACGAAAAGTTCGCAGAGAAGCACCAAGAACAGCCATGGATTCATGGTTCCTGTATTACAGTGGATGGTTTGATGTGGAGTCTCTGCAGTAAGACGGATGAGCATCCTTTAGCATCGGACAGAAATCACTCTCCCTCCGTGGCATCAGGGAATAACTCTGTACTCTTATTGGGAGGATTTTGAAGGATTCACCATGGTAAGATGATCATTTCCCCAATTGGTTTAATACCGAGCTCTAGTTGATGCAGAGGCTCTTTGCGATTCAGGGATGTTCGCCGTAGTTTACTTTATCTGATCATCAGATAAGCCGACAAGGGAGGGTTTAGTGGAGAACCAGTCTAGGCTCAAGCAAAGGACCCAAGTTTTTTCTGCTCATGGCTTTTACCGTCGGGTGAGTCTTTGCACTTCATTCATCGTAAGTTTGATATAGATGCTCTCCAGAACTAGTCAGTAGCTTATTGGGCCTGGAACGACAGTTCGAACCTGTGTCTGTGGTTCTCAAAGCCGTTATTTAGCTGTATATATGCAGAGCCGGATCCTAGTCAGTTCGCTTGGCAAATATCACGAGACTTTTCGAGACAACCTGCTAGCTGACCGTTCACTTTCGGGCCCGAGGATGAGGCTTTTCATCATAGTGGCGGCGAACTAGCAGAGTTTTAAAGCCATGGTGGGTTTAAGGTGAGGCGCTTCAGCCCTGGCGGTTCCTTTAGCTACCAAAGACCTGATCATCTAAGATAAGATAAGATCTTCTGAAATAAGGGTTTTTATTGTTGGTAGATGAGGGTGCTTGGCCAAACCTTGTCTCGTGAGTGAATGTCTTTACTCTACCGTCTGCTCTCGATAATTGCTTGTCGACACTGCAGCCTTTGTTAATGACTGCTCGGAATAGTGATTCAGGAGGTTCTTCAAGTGACGCTTCTTACCTCATTACGAACTAAAAGGCAAAACTAAAAGCGTGTTGTTTCCGGTGACCAATATGAAGCTATGACCTACGGAGCAACTGGTGGAGAGATCAAGAGTGTAAATCCTGTCCCACATTATCTTACTGGCCTTCCTCGCTAGTTCAAGATTTCAGCATAAGTTCAAGAAGGGATGGAACAGAGTTGGCCGACAATGTTGAAATCGCAAATCCAAATAGACAGCCCTCTCGTAGTGGAACCCTCTACATAAAGGCAGACCTCTCTCAGCCAATACTCTTGCTTTTCGTATAATCCTGCCTCTATGGGTCTTTTCTTGATTTGGCGGGTCAGAAAGATGGTTCGAGCAGGCGTGCGGGGCCACAAATATAATCTGATCGCAGTCTTAGTAGCGACGGAAGATGAAGGGAATTCTCGCTCGGAAATGAATACCGAGAATATTGGTTGATAAGAAACTAATATTGATTATACAGAAATGGCTTGGTTTCAAGCTTGATAGAAGTGATTTGTCGAACAACAACCGTACTAGAGATTTAGAATAGAGAGCAACTGTTGTCAAAGCGAAATTTGAAAAAGAATCGAGTTTCAACTGACCTTCAATCTGGCTCGTTATTCAGCGTGTCTCAGGTCAAAGCCTTGGAGGTTAACAGGTGCGTACACATAACTGTACAATCTCAGTCTGAATTGTTGTTAAAATGAAGTTGACTAAGTGTCTCAGTGGTTAAGATATATGGAAGATCTTAAGATTGAGGCAGAATAAGAGATGGTCAAAGGCGCGCCAATGAGAACAATATGAAATTCAGGCTGCCATTATATCCAGGTGAAAGGATTTCTCACAGGCAACCGATACACGTTAGCTATGAGATACCAAGGAATTCATTCAGATCTTGGTTCTGGAAAAGTTCGGCCAAACAAATATGCCAACGGAGTACAGGGGTGAAGGAAGCTCCATTCACTTTTTAACTGCCAAAGCGAGCCGATCGGAAGTCTCCGGGCCTTTTGATTTCAAAAATAATACATAGACAAATTCTTTCGATACATTTAGGCAACTAAGGTTCAAACTTTGCATGTTTTTATCCAGGGGGTGGCATCTTGATCCTAACCCATTTCAACAATTCGAATATGCATACCCACACGACACAATTCTAAAGATCATATAACTTGAGCCACTCTGAGAACCAAGTAATCATTTTACATGCCTGAAGCTTATATTGCTTCTTACAAAACCAATCAAAGCAAGCGGGCACAGTATATTGAGGCTATTCTGCTTGACTTGCCATACCACAGCCTACCGATAGTCTTCTCCCCGTTTCTATATCACATTCTTCTCTTTTATCCAGAGACCTCAGAAAATCACGAAGATCTCTGAAAAATTACAAGCAAAATTAAAGCCTTTCTTATCCCTAGCACTCGATTGAAAATATGCTTTATTTTGCTTATGCCGAATTCAACCTAAATTGACATACCTATGTTCAAATGAGCTTCTTGTCATCTCCAAGTCTTTAAATATATTAAATTAGATTGACTGGAAGTGAAAATGCTTGCCTCGTACATCTGTCCTGAATATATTTGCTGAACATAACTTGTTATGGAAGCTCACCATGAGTTAGCTAGGAGCTGACTATGACCAGAAAGAATTGGATTAAGTAGCTTAAGAACTGTTCCAAGCCTTAGTTATTTTGAGTTGAAAATCTCCATATGATGTACCTCAACCTGAACAGCACAACAGTGTTTCTGGCTGGCATCATTATATGTCCTCCCTCACGCATACTGCGGTCTTTCCAACCTCGCTCTTAGGTTGATAGGCGTGGAGCTAAGCGGCTAGATCTGTCCTTGGCCTCAAGTTCTTTCCTATCTTATTTACCACTAGCGGGACAAAACAAACGACATGTCTAACAGGCGTAGCATAAGCTAAATATGCTTGAAATCATTTTCTGGCTCCTGAGGTGTATATAGAGAGGCTACGAAGCTTTGGCCTTTCCCTTATTATACGGCTAATTGTCCGCAAACGGTGCAAAGACTCCAAGGATCTCCTCCAGCCTCTATCGTAGGCACAAGATACTGATTAATATATGTACATAATACCGTATAGATGACCTAGAGATTACAGTATCTAATCAAAGCTGAAACTGCGGGGGAGTGTCTGTCACCGCGTTTTGCCTCGCATGAACTCCTTGTGCATAAATAGCATACCTCTGGGGTTAAGCAGCTTTCCAGGCCAGGATGCTCTATGCCTCATAATGAGATGCTTGATCTATTTTAGGCCTGTTAATTTTGGATAGCTCAAACTGGTTCCAAGGAGTAACATACATTAATGCTGCTATGATCCTATTCTCCTAGTTGTTGCTCTTTAACCTTAGGGTAGCTTATTGGCACATGACTCAGCAAAGAAACGCTGTAGCTAATGTGGGTCGTTGTTCACCGTCTCCGTACGTCATCGGTTTTTACTCGTCACGCGCCACAACTTCAACCTGAATGGCCTCAGCCTTGCACCATCTGCCTTCTACTACTGCGAGCGATCGTTGACGTCTCTCGCAATGTTCGACAACAAGACAGACAATAGGACATGCTACGAAAAATACAAAGACGAACTTAAACCCGACACCAAAAAGAGTCTCGAGGTTCAGCTCGTGCTATCTTTGGTGATTGGTGTTTCGGCCTTCTTCCTCTTCTGTGTACGCTTATCCTTTGCGCGACCGTTTGGCATCACCAACGCCTTTCTGCAAACCAAAATCGAGTGAAAGGGTGTCGAGTTAACGTAAAATTAGTTTCTCCGTCCACGATGGCCTGCCCTTTACGCTGCGCGCAAACGGCGCCTCGGCCACCAGCTTGGCCTTCCTGCTCTCCCCAAATCCACGTTTGGATGGATCCCGACACTGTACAAAATTACTGAGGAACAGGTCCTGGCTTCTGCGGGACTTGATGCTTTTGTGGTACGGCAAGAAACTCGCACAATGCTAACTCAACCGTTAACGAATTATAGTTCCTGAGCTTCTTCAAGATGGCGATGCGACTTTTTACGGTTATGGCTATTTTTGCGACTATTATCCTACTGCCGATCAACGAGGCCTATGCGAAGAACAGAAATCCTGGTGGATATAATGGTAACGGCACACCAATTCACCTTGGAGTCTTTTATAAACCAGAACAGGACGTGTTCTCAAAGACAAGCTTCATCGGCATTCTTGAAAAGAAGGATGGTAAAAAATCTGGGGATTTGCAATGGTTATGGTCCTACGTTGTTTTCACCTACTTTTTTGCCGGTCTCGTCATCTACTATCTCAATAAGGAGACTTTTCGCGTCATTAAATTTCGGCAAGACTATCTTGGATCGCAATCCACTGTCACAGACAGGACATTTCGACTTACAGGCATCCCCGAGGATTTAAGATCAGAACAAGAAATTAAAGGTCTTATCGAAAAACTGGATATTGGTACAGTCGAGAAGGTGACGATCTGCCGCGACTGGAAGAAACTTGACGACCTTGTGGACTTGAGAGACGCTACGCTACGACGCCTTGAAGGCGCCTGGGCCACATTTCTCAGTTATCAACGCCGAAAAAGAAAGGATCACACACCCCCCCAAAGTCGGATTGGCAACGGGGTGTCTCGAAATCAAGAAGATGACGACCAAACCGGAGAAAATGGACGATTACTGGACTCGCAACAAGAGCCATGGGACTCTGGAGATGAGGGCAGGCCTAAAGTTAACATACGCTACGGTACCCTTGGCTTGCGATCCCGCAATGTGGATGCTATCGATTACTACGAAGAACGACTTAGGAGACTGGATGCTAAGGTCACCGAAGCTCGTAAGGATTCGTACGAAGCCACAGATATGGCCATTGTTACGATGGACTCGGTTGCATCTTGCCAAATGGCTATCCAGGCACGAATCGACCCCAGGCCAGGCCGGCTCCTGACCAAGGTGACACCAGCACCTTCAGATCTTATCTGGAGAAACACATACGCGCCCCGTGGTATTCGTCGCCTCAAATCCTGGGCTGTGACGGTGAGCATCACGGTTCTCACCTTGCTATTCATCTTCCCTACTATTTTCCTGGCCTCACTCTTGAGTTTCTGCACGATCAACTTGACATTTCCCAATGTCGGCAAATGGCTACAGGAGCACGGCATCATCTACTCGCTGGTCCAAAACGGCTTGCCTGCCTTGGTTGTGTCGCTACTTAACGTTGCTGTCCCTTATTTGTTCGACTTCCTCTCCAACCAGCAGGGAATGATTTCACAGGGCGATGTGGAGCTCTCTGTCATTTCTAAAAACTACTTCTTCACCTTTTTCAATACTTTCTTTGTCTTCGCGGTCTCATTGACAGGGTACAAGTTCTTTGACGAGCTGAAGGGGATGGTGAAGGACACAACCCAAATGCCAGGTCTTATTGCCAAAGACGTGGAGCAGCTCACGGTTTTCTATACCTGCTTCATCATGCTACAGGGTATTGGACTTATGCCCTTCAGAATTCTCGAGGCAGGAAGTGTGTTCCTCTACCCGATCTTTCGCTGGCTATCTAAAACACCACGCGATGCCCTCGAGCTCAAGAAGCCCCCGGTGTTTCAGTATGGGTTTTTCTTGCCTACCTCTCTGCTCGTGTTCAACCTGTGCGTTATTTACAGTATTTTGAACTTTGGGTTTGTCATCCTTATTGTTGGAACCGTTTACTTCATGCTGGGCTACTTCGCCTTCAAGTACATGGTACTCTATGCGATGGATCAGCCTCAACATGCCACTGGAGGTGCGTGGAGGATAATATGCTACCGCGTCATCGTTGGGTTGATTGTCTTCGAGATTGTCATGGTGGGCCGAATCGCTGCAGATAAAGCATTCGTCCAGTCAATTTGTATCCTGCCCCTGATTCCGTTCTCCATCTGGTACACATACTACATCAAGAAACGATTTGAACCCCTGACCAAATATATTGCCCTGCGGGCGGTCCGAGCTGATGAGGATCCGGATGATGCAGCTGCATTAGACGACGCCTTTGAAGAGGAAGACCGCCCTCGGCCTTCCCAGGCCCTGTTGCGCCGTGGAAGCACCCTTGATGAGTACAAAGAGAAGGGAATGCAATTCGTCAATCCCAGCCTTGTCGCTCCGTAAGTTACCCTTGGCTTATTCTGTATGATACCAACTGACTGACATTTATGCAGGCTTCCACAGCCATGGATCTACGACGAGCCACCTCCCCCAATCCCCACAGATGATACACAGACAACATATGAGAACGAGCGACCAATTCTGCAGGGCGTTGACAGTACGCTCGGAATAGGAGACGAAAATGTTTGGCAAGAAAATGGAGGGAATAATGTTTAATGGTGGTGTTTTATGGTGGTGCCCGTACATACATATTCAAGGCGATTGCTTGCTTGGGCCTGGATTGAGTATCGTTATGTTTCTTTTCCTTCACCGCAAAAGTTGGTCAGCGTCTGGCTCAGATAAGTCAATAGCAATGCCCAAATGTTAAAGTACGAAATTGAAGCCACTTCCCAAGTCTTGCCTGCCTGACTTGTGAAAGCCGCCATGAGAGAGAGAGTCCTTCCCGTTTCGATATCTTGACGTTTCTAACCCCGCGATCTTTTGGACTTGCCTTTGGTCAACAATGTGGAATCTTTATCTTCATCCAAATTCCAACATTTTCTTTTCATTCTTTGGTAAACGTACGTGACAAAAACATTCGCTTATCCCTATACACCTCCGTCAGTCAATTTCAGCGGTGCCGAGTTCGCTAGGTACATGTTCGACAGGGTACATGCGGCTGAGGCGCTTCGACTCATTAACCTTACGGCGACACTCGGTAATCTATTCGGTCCAGTCAGGAACGTCTTTAACATCCCGAGAGCAAACCCAGCGGCCTGGCTTTACCGGCGATGGATCCCATAGGTGGGGACGTCACGGCATCCGATCGACCCCCCCAACGGTTATTCACAAAAGCACAAGACGAGGATCATGCTAGTAGCCGAAGTCAAGAGATATCCACCAGCAGCATTACGGACCACTACAGAGCTGACCCGTTGATTGATGGATGCCACGTTTTGTACACCGATCCCAGAACGGGGACTCTTTGTTTGGGCTCTGATGCACCAGCAGGGTCCTTAAATCGCTTAATTTGCAAAGCCAAGTTTCGTCCCCCGATGGATAATTCGTCGACACTGCCTGTGCTGTACACAGCTGTATCAGATACGAGACTCGGTGTCTGTGTCATGGCAACATTTTCGGTTGATAGTGGAGATAACGGTTCAAGAGAGGATACTAACACGAGACCCTTTAATCTCGATCCATCAGCACCTTCAGACACAGACAAGCAGATGATTGTTTTTTACATGATCCCGCCGGATGTATTCACCGTCATATCTCGCGGTCAGTGTCGTCACCATTGCATGAATGTCACCCAACATCACAAAGAGGGAAACTTGTTGGACAAGATGAATTCACGGCCCAAGGGAAGTTGTAATAACTTTGACTCTCGAGGTGATCCTTTCACAGAAGTGACAGCATATCCAGTCGAAATTCGAGGGCAGCCTGTTGCTATCTGTCACAATCTGGTGGAGCTTACCCTTGAATTGGGACCTGATATGATTTTTTGGGTGTTCAGCGCGCAGGGGTGGGCTCGGGCATGGGCCTTGCGTCCCGGACGGGAGGACGCACCTCACACAGTTGTGCAGGCTGATGGAAGCTTAAGACAGGTCGATCCTAACGGCGACTACATTATAACGGAAGTAAACCAGGCGTTAGCAGCACCAGACGTCTCTTTTAAGTCTTTAACAAGTGCAGAGATGGCCCTAAAGATGAAAACGGATACGACTACTCTAATACCGCCGGCCGAACGACTACACGAATTTGCTACCAGGATACCAGGTGAAGCCAGAAGACGTAAGGTCAGTGTAGAGCTGATGGATGAGCTGAACGGTATCGCGAGGGTAGATGTGGAACTCTGTTGAGTACAGAAAGAGAGAGACATTCGGCGATGTTCCGGAGAGATCAGGGATTACATTATCATTTGATAGCATCAATAAAGAACATATTACTCTAAACGGCAATCACCAGGATCGTTACCGAGAAGTTGAACAGGGGTCAGGATCGGAATGACGTTGGCGTGAAGCTTGAGTTTTTAGTCTCGTTGTTTCAATTCAGTTTTGAGTGAGCTTCTGATGACGGCGTCAAAGCTTACTTAGATGTGATACCTTACAAACGTATGGCGCGACCCACATCGGAACCGTCGCTTCCGATGTGGAGGTTCTCAAGCGCCCGTTGTCGTCTTTAACGGATCGAGACCGAGTACTAGTAGATGATAAGCTTTAGTACGTACAGTAGACAGAAACTAAACTGAGAAAATGGGAATAGAGACAGAGGGAAAAATAGAGAGAAAGAGAAAGATGCGGCTGATAATGAGGCTTATAGACAAGCAAGGATATAAAAAGGTATGCAGCAGGTTTAACCCCTGATCAAAGAAGCAAAAATGAATCGATAATACGACTTTCTAACCCAACACCGAAGTATCTCCAACCAACCAAGAGAGTCTGTGAAGTCAAAAGCAGGTAAAAAAGACTGTTTTGATGCTTGTCCTCGGATGCAGCCGCAGGGTTCGCAGCCGCAGCCGCAAAAGTGGGAACTTGAGGTCCGGGTGGCGAGGCCCCACTTTGAACGGTGCAACGCCGGATTTCGGGTGCGGCGATATCAAAGTGGGGACTACTACTACTTTATTGAAATCTTTGAGAAAAGAGATGAGATGGAGATGGGGAGTATATAGAGGTGGGCATGGCCCCCGTTGAGAAAGGATATATTTTTTTTACTAGATTGAATATCTATCATATGAGACATTCAGTTGATTCTCATACTTCATCTACATTACTGTACTTTCTTTGATCTTGTCAACATACCTACGTATACTGGAGTGACAACCTCTATTATTTAAAATGGATCAATCAAATCCAAACCGATCATCAACAACCCTCCCAGGTGAAGGTGAAGATGAAACGACCTTCGCCCCTCTAAACACCCACCCAACAACAATGTCTCGGATCCGCCGCTCACTCTCACGACAACACACCCACGATGGCTCTCAAAAAGAAGCCCTCGATCCAGATCTCGATATAGATCTCCCTTACAGAACTCTCAGCGCCAATGCCAACCTCGACGAGTACCGCGTTGAAGTCCCAGGCGGTGCTATCCCCGGTCCTATCCAACCCGAAGAAATCGCAAGGAAATCTACAAACCATGAACCTGGACAGGAGAGACGATACAAGCTTGTTGCTTTCACACCTGGTGATAAGGAGAATCCCAAGAATTGGAGCAAGGCGTTCAAGTGGTGGTGCACCATGTGTGTTGCGCTGACTTGCTTCGTTGTTGCATTCTGCTCGAGTGTCATCACAGCTGATATCGTGGGAGTTACTAAGGACTTGGATGTGAGCAACGAGCTTGCTCTCGCAAGTATTAGTTTGTTCGTTGTAGGATTTGGTGTTGGACCCATGATTTTCGCACCTCTTTCTGAGATTTACGGGCGACGAATTATCTAGTAAGTTTTCCTACCTCTCATGCTACCAGAATAGCATTTACTAACATGAGTTAGTGGCTCTACTCTTCTCGTCGCAGTCATCTTCATCATTCCTTGCGCCGTGGCAGATAACATCGAAACTCTTCTCGTCTGCCGAGCCATCGATGGTATCGCCTTCTCAGCGCCTATGACTCTTGTCGGTGGTACTCTTGCCGATATGTGGAAGAATGAAGAGCGTGGTGTTCCCATGGCTGCATTCTCCGCTGCTCCTTTCATTGGACCTGCCAGTAAGTTGCATCTGAATAGCCTCGCATTCAACATCTACTAACACGTATACCAGTTGGTCCCCTTGTTGGTGGTTTCCTTTCTGACGCTGCTGGTTGGCGCTGGCTCTACTGGATCCAGCTTATCCTCGCCTTTGTCGTCTGGGTTCTCATCACCTTTACTGTCCCTGAGACTTACGCCCCTACTATCCTTTCTCGCCGTGCCCGTAAACTTCGAGAGGCAACTGGCGAGACCGATCACGTCACAGAGCAGGAACTCGATCTCCGACCTCTATCGGAGCGTCTCAGAATCTTCCTCATTAGACCTTTCCAGCTCCTCTTCGGCGAACTCATTGTCTTCCTCATTTCTCTGTACATGAGTGTTCTCTACGGTCTTTTGTACATGTTCTTCGTTGCATATCCCATCATCTATCAGAAGGGCAAGGGATATTCTTCTGGAAAGACTGGTCTCATGTTCATTCCTGTTGCTGTTGGTGTCCTTCTCTCAGCTGCTTGTTCGCCATTTGTCAACAAGCACTATATCCAGCTTGTCAAGAAGCACAACGGTCACCCTCCCGCTGAGGTTCGTCTTATTCCCATGATGATCTCATGTTGGTGCATTCCCATTGGTCTCTTTATCTTCGCCTGGACTTCATACACCGATCTTTCCTGGGCCGGCCCTGCCATGGGTGGTTTCCCTGTTGGCTTTGGCTTCATTTTCCTTTACAACTCGGCCAACAACTACCTCGTCGACTCTTACCAGCACCAAGCTGCTTCCGCTCTCGCCGCAAAGACTTGCATCCGAAGTTTCTGGGGTGCCGCTGTCGTTCTCTTCACTGAACAGATGTACGAACGCCTCAACGATCAATGGGCCTCTACACTTCTTGCTTTCATCAGTCTTGCTTGCTGTGCTATTCCTTTCATGTTCTGGAAGTACGGAGCCAAGATTCGGGAGCGCAGCAAGTACGCCTACGCTGGCGATGACGAGAGTGTCGATGACATTGAGAAGGCAAAGAGCCCTGGCACGACTCACGGTGGTGCTCAACCCCGTGATGACTCTGAGGATGAGGACTTGCGCCGTGCTCGAAGCTACGTGAGCAACCCTTAAGTCGCATTCAACTACTGAGAATCGACTTTCTTTCTATTGTCCTTGGGACAATTTCACATCAAAAATAGACTTAGACTTAGACTTAGACTGGGGTGTGGGTGGCGGTTCAAAGAAGATTGGACTTTAATGCCTGGACAGGACTTGCATATCTGGATGAATAGATATGCACGGAAAATTATTTAGAGTGTACTTGGATATTTAGCATAATACCCTTGAATTTATGACCATTTTAATGAATACACTGAACCATCAGTGAGTGTTTCTATCATGTGTCTGCGAGAAGTATCCCACCCTTTACAAAAGAGACGTTGCTGACCATGTCCAGCAGGTCGCTAGCATCCCTTTTGACCTTGACTCAACCAAAAAGCGAACGAAAACTAGGAAACCAAAAGACATGGCGCACATACCACTGCCATTACACGCGAAGACTAGGTTTTCGGGGAGAGAGGCGTTCATGCGGCCTTATTCCTTATCGGTAATCTTCGGCGATGAAATGGGTCGCATCAGAGCTTTCAAGACCCACTCGGAGAACATGACAGCAGGGATCAACTCTTCATTCCCTTCTAGTTTCCGGCTCGGCCATGATAGCATCCGACTAGAGGTATGGACTCTTGCCCAAACAAGAATAGGAGCAAAGGGTCGTTATCTCTCCCGTGGATCTTCAGTTCTCCCTTCCCTAAACGCCGCAAAGACGAAAAATGAGAAAAATGGGGAAATATGTGGCCCGGCCACCTTAGATGGCACGGACAGGAAGTGATTCGCGGCGTCTCAACTTGAGGTCCTTGGTAAGCGAGTTCTTGCTCGTCTTACTCACCATCCACTCCTCAAGGTTGCTGAGGGTACACTCGGCAATCTCGGTGAGGGCCTCTTCGGTGAAGAAGGCTTGGTGGCCGCAAACGACCACGTTGGGGAACGTCATGAGACGCATTAGCTTATCATCTTGGATGATTGTCGACGAGTGGTCGTTGTAGAAAAGCTCTCCCTCAGCCTCGTACACGTCAAGAGCAAGACCGCCGATATGGTTTGTCTTGAGTGCGTGGATGACGGATTCTGTATCAAGCAGGCCACCTCTTGAGGTGTTGACCAGCATAGCACCCTCCTTCATCAAAGAGATTGTGTCGCGGTTGATGATATGCCGTGTCTGATCCATTAGAGGGCAATGCAAACTGACGATGTCGCATTCCGGGAGGAGGTCTTCGAGATCTTTGTACTCGCCAAACTCCTCGAAGGCTGGCGAAGGGAAGGGGTCATAAGCGAGAAGTCTGCAACCAAAGCCCTTCATGATGCGTGCAGTAGCAAGACCAATCTTGCCGACACCAACAATGCCGACAGTCTTGCCATAAAGGGTCTTTCCGAGAAGACCATCGAGAGCAAAGTTACCCTCACGGACACGGTTGTAGGCGCGATGAGTCTTGCGGTTGAGAGTCTGAATGAGAGCAACAGCGAACTCGGCAACAGCCTCTGGAGAGTATGAGGGAACATTGGCGACCATAATGCGGAGACGCTGGGCGGCATCAAGATCAACATTGTTGTAGCCTGCGCATCGAAGCAGAATGGCCTTTACGCCGAATTCTGAAAGGGCGGAGATGACATTGTCATTGACAACATCGTTGACAAAGACGCAAATGGCATCGGCTCCATCGACAAGAGAAACAGTGTCTTCGTTAAGAGCGAACTCGTGAAAGATGAGTTCGATGCCCGATTCAGTGTGCTTGGTGCCAAGAACAGACATCAAGTACTTTTTGTCGTAGGGTTTTGTGCTGAATACGGCAAGCTTCATCATGGCAAGTTTGGTAGGTAGGTAAGATAATGGGGGTGAGAAAAAGATAAGCGAAAGAGATGGGAATATGAGGAGGGTTGAAGAGACGATATTTGTGTAACGGTGTTGAAAAGCTTAGGTACTAAGGTAGCTCAGCTCTTTTCTCGATGGCGCGGGGTTTTGAAGCTGCTGGGAACCTTGAACCTTGGAAGGTGCGATTGATGCGGTAAAGGTAAAATACGTAGCAGGTGTGTTGTTTGTTTCTGGGCGTTCTCCACAACGGGGAAGGAGGTTCAACTTGGAGTATACCTCAATTTATACATAAAAGTTAATACCTTAGTTACGGGTGATTCGGGCATTAAAAGTTCAGGTAGGTAGGCAGGCATTGAAAACATGAACCCATTTCTCAGACAAGCACAGCCCCTACAGAATATCACAAAAAAGGAGGTAATGACCAATGAGTCTAATCTATCAATTCTCAACACATACACCGATCAATTATCCCCAATTACAGCGGTGTCGTCAGCATGTGCCTTGAAAAGTCAGACCATAATTATATTCATAGCTTGGACGCCAAGCAAGCATGTGTATGTGTGTCTGTCTCTTTTCAGAAGGGGGGTAATACTAGGTATTGTTAATATTGAGGCTGACGATTGAGTTGGGCTTTAACGTATGATAAACTTTATAGCAAGCTTTTTCAGCTAAGCTTGTTTTGTTGTTTCTTAGGGAACACATTCCAGTCCAAACCTCAACAACCAAATACGTATTAAGCAGAGGGAAAAGAGGAATATACAGCATAAAATTAATCCATATGCACCCCGCGCTCGCCAAACCAACCGAGGCTTCTGTACCTATGACTCAAACCTCATCTCCTAGATTCTAAATGCTCCCCGGAATCGTTCGGTGTCCGTGTCCGGGGATCCGGGTCAACGAACCCCGGCCCCGACTGCATGGGACCAACTACGTATCCATCGGCCAATGCAAGGCACGCAGAGCCCCAATCATCCCTTCTTCGTGGTCTGATTTCAACAATCGAAAGTTGTTAATCTTGGAAACGATCTTTATAGGATCAGAGAAGGCCCCTGCTGGGGTTGAAACGAACAAGGGTATGCATGGCTCATATTAGTGACATTTCAAAAAATAAAAATAATTTTTTTTTTTTTTTTTTACATCATCCGTTCCAATTTGAAAACTTTCATGTGTGATCTCACCTATCTTTTGTATCTTGTAGACAACGAGTACTGGCTGCATAGTATGTGACTGAGCTGAATATCGATACTCGGGTTTATGGCCAGTAGAGGTCTGATCTATTCAGCCTTCTCCAAAAATAGATGCGTGGTCTGACATTCCTATTCCAAATTTCGCAAGAGTCTATGAAACATTGCTCGTGTCTGTAATCTGTTCCTTCAATCTGTAATCCCTAAGGTATGGGGAAGTCCACACGAGATTACTGATTCTTGTATTAAAAGTATAGCATATCAGATTGATTTGCACTACGCGACTAACAAACAATCATATCCCTCCTGGCAGCCTACAATCTTTTTAGGTATTTAGTTGTTTATTGGGTTCATTTGGTCTTGGTTCGTATATACAGGTGAACTCGGGAAGTTCTCAGCTGCCCCTTAAAACGAATCACTACCCATCGCGATTCCAAATCACGTTCAGGACCTTCAAGTTAAGTCAAAATCGGGAAGAAATTTTTTGAAGAACGCTTTCTCAACTGGAAGCTATATGAACTCTGTCAGAGAGAAATACGAGGTGGGCGCAAATGCCATCTTTCACTGACGCAAGATAAGCCTCTCTACTAGCTTTAATCTCTTGAGCTTCGCTAGCAATATAGAGCAAAGGAGCCCACATAACCTTATAGTATAAAAGGGCTGCACTCGGGAAAGCCAGAGCTACTTGGACGAGTTATCATGCAGTTGTTACGTATGATCTGACCCTCCTAGCCAGCATCAGGACCCAGCTGATCGGCCCCTCCACGATCCCCTCATGCATCTGCATCCCATTTACCCGATAAGATCGCATCTAAGGTTAAATCTTATCATACATCTCGTCACAACGTGTGGAGCGATCCATCAGGATATCGGCCCGGCCCGCATCCCTGTCTTGCCTTGCTCCGGCCGCGGAGATGCCATCATAACAGTCTCTTCCCAGATATAATCTACTTAGTTTCTCCAACTCGTCTACTTCATAATCTCATATCTACCTTCCTTTCTACCGCGTGTAAGTTCCGGTGATAGTATAATCCTTCTTAGGCCCCTTGACTGTGTACTCGATCTCCCACTCCTTCAGATTTACCGCCTGGAACGCAAAATTGTACTTGACGTCGTAGTAATCATCAATACAAAGATGTCCTGCTTTAGCAGCCCATCCCTTCTTGGTCGGTTCTGTAAACTCGATTTCATGGAAAAGGTAGTCCGCACGCTTCAGATCTTCGGGCTTGGCGAACCATACGCTCAGCACATCCTTCAGTTCATCATAACGCCAAACGTAGCGACGCGTGGCCTTGAAACCAAAGCCTTGTTCTGTCTTGAATTCTCCTTCTTCGATGTAGAGATACTCCATGCCCAGCTCATCATCGTCTTGGGAACCTTCACTAGGATTGCCGGCGCATCGCAAGCCATCAGTTGTCCTCTCGCGGAGGAGAAACTGCGCAGTTCCGCTAAAATGTCCGCTTGGATGTGAGGGCAATTTGCTAACAAGGTCACGTTCGAGTTTCCATGTACCAAGAAGGCTTCGGAACACCCCATGAGCCACGAACCTCGACGTCGTTAAACCATCCGTTGCATCCTTTCGCGTCTGCTCGAGTGATCTCTCTGCAGCACTCTTTGAATCTTTGTCGTCACTGGGACTCGTGTATCTCGCTGGTGTGAGCATGTTTAGTGGAAGATCGTTGTGTGGCAGATTAGGGACCTGCGGCTCCAGAGGCTCGCGGATCCTTATCTCAAGTGCGTCTGCAATCTCGCTCATTAGATAAGGATAATCACCCATTGGGAATTGCGATACTCGCGGGTCATTTCGGAGGTCGAGTGTTCTCTGAATTGAAACGTCATCGCGAATCTTGGCCTTGAAAACCTCAGAGTCGCGGCCTGGAGAGACGTTGTCTGACCAAAGCGCCGCTACGAATCTAGCCTGCATCTGCATCACACCCCAGTACGGCGATCGGTAGAAACCAACGAAGCCGAGATCGGGTACTTCCGGATGATGTGTTCCATGGAAAGCCAAGGCAACAGGGTGGTCAATATGCTTTGGCGAAAAATGAAGCGCCTTCAGAATGTCTTCGGGAAGATAGCTTATACAAGGCGATGCATCAAATCCTGTTGATACTACTACCGCTGCAACGTTCTCAATCTTGGTGCCGTCAGACAACATTGCTGTAGTGCCTTCGAAACCCTGAACTTTTCCTTTTGACAAAGTGATGAGCCCAGATCGTACAAAGTCGGTATACCACTCGCTGACAGCGAGGTAGGGCTGCTTGTCGTCGTTGGTATCGTCGATCTTGAGAAGCCGAGAGTATTCAGACTGATCAGAGCCAAGAACACCCTTGTATATGCCATGAACTAGTTTTGCTGTCTCCTCAGGGATGTGCCCTTGTGTGTTGGTAAGGGGCATAGGTCGGTTGTTAAGGTTGTATGATGCAAAGTCAAGGGGCAGAAAGGGCGCGGCTGCATCTGTAGCCTTTATATATGTTAGCAAGTCAACCTGAGGGCATAAACTGACTACTTGCCTTGGGACTGGTATAGAGAGGAAACACCCATATAGGCCGCTGGATGACATGATGGATGCTATAATTGTCGACATCCGAAACCTTTGATGGATCTGGTGAGTTAACCTCAGATGAGAGGTGGGCACCAATAGTTCCTGCGATTTCAACACCAGACATCTGCCCTCCAACGACGAGAATCTTGCCACCGCCAGATCGGCCTTTGCCCAGTAGATTTTTAATGTCCCTATAATGGCTGCTATGAATAATCGGGATTTCGGTCTCTTTTTTCAAACTCTCGGGTATGATGGGTTTTCCAAAGAAACCAGAAGCCACCAAAAGATAGTCAAAACTCTTGGTTTCTGTCCCAGACTCTGACCTGGTGCTGACAGTCCAGCCGTTAGATGATCCCTGTGGACGTTCTGCTGTCTCAACTCGCGTACCAAGCCTGAGTTCAAAGTCCGCATTACTCGTCAGGAAACGTTCAAGATACTTGTGAAGGTATCTTCCGACCATCCAGCCCTGGGGAAGTTGAGGATCACTGTCCTCCCAGGCGAGTTCACTGAACTGCATTGTATGTCTGCTCTGGTTTGCCCACATAAACGGGTGGACCTGTCGTCCATTGTCTGTCTTTGACGTAGGCCACAGACCTCCAATATCCTTCTGAGCATCGAAAATGGTGACTTTGAACTCGCCAGGGGCAGTGTTGTGTAACAGTGTTTTGGCTGCAACAAGTCCCGAAGGACCAGCGCCTACAATACTCAGCGAGGATACTCGAGGTAGCAGCGTACTACTCACCTATAATACAGACTGTCTTGGCCATTTTTCTCACTCCAAATAGGTACTTGGCGACACTCATCCAAGGGCAAAGTCAGTGTGGTTTGATCCCTGTCCAAGGCTCACTTTCACGATTTGAGCGATTTGTAGCAAGAGAGTTAGGAAGAGAAGATCGATCAAGACCAAGCAACAGTTAGCGAACGAAACACCTTTATATCTTACTCACAACCACAGACCATCACTTCGTCGCAGACCATCAGCAGGTAAGCGCAGTCTTAGCGGTATACAACGATTGATGAAAATGAATATCCAATGGTTGTGCACCCCATAAACGGTTTAGTTTACCATAACTCCGCAACTCCCGAGATATTCTGGACGACTTCAAGCTTACCTAAGCACTTGTGCTTAAGAAATGCAGTCTGTTATGAGTTTACCTTTTTACAAACAATAGACAGTATTCTATTGGATACAGATAACGCCCTTTGCGTTTGAATATTCTCCATTCATACTGGACTATGGATCGCCACAGGGTAAATAATCCTGCTTGCTGACCAGGTTGTCTCATCTCAGACTCTGGGCATATTATGGTGTAGGCGGCATATGCAACAGACGCCACACAAGAGCTCACCATGAATTATACGTAACACTTATGAGAAATAAAATGATGAAATGGATATTTCCAATATTGGTAGCATTTTGCTGTCTAGGCTTATAGCAGCATATCAATCAAATGGCGGCAACCTAGATAGTCTAGTAGCTGATTATCATAGTCCAGCACCACTAGCATCATCTAGCTTGGCCATCACAAACCCTGGTCTAACTAAGAAACTTGAAGTCAACATGATATAAAAACAACCTTGATGGCGAGAAAAATCATTCAGATCACGTCTATTCCATGATCCATAATACCAACTGCCGTTATCCTTTGATAATTAGTAATGGGCTGGCTGCCCCGCTTTGTTGCGAATGTCGTCATAGGCTTTCGTCTGAATTCATAAGTGACCTATAGCTCTGATGTAGGGAGGTAGGTAAACATAAATACTCACGCCTGTCTACTCTTATGAGACTATTCGATACTATACTGATCAAATCTTTATTTATATCTGATCTCTCCCCCTTTCTTTATCACTGAACTAAACTTCTCATTTGAACCAGTCAGCCCATACTGAGACAATGACTTCCCACCATGTTCTACTCCTCGGCGGCCACGGTAAAATCGCCCAGCTTCTCACTCCTCTCCTCCTCAAGCGCTCATGGACTGTAACAAGCGTCATCCGAACTTCTGAGCAGATCCCTGCCATTGAGAAACTTGGTGCCGGCCTCCCCGGTAAACTCAATGTGCTTGTACGTAGCATTGAGGACGTCACATCCCAGGATAAGGCTTTGAGTATCTTGAACGAGGTTAAACCTGACTACGTTGCTTGGAGTGCTGGTATGTTACAAGATCGTCAACTTCAACTGAATTAGTACTGATACAATACAGGTGCTGGAGGCAAAGGTGGCGCTGAAAGGGTATGGCGATAGCAGCTCATTCCTTAAGCCACTTCATATAAGCTCATCTACTGACCTCTGCTAGACATTCAAGGTGGACCGAGATGCCGCCGTTCACTTTATCAACGCTGCAGCTTCCATCCCCACAATCAACAAGTTCCTCCTCATCTCATACCTAGCCTCTCGTCGATCCGGTGCTTCATGGTGGCCAGCCGGCGAGTGGGATCAGTACCACGAGAAGGTCAACAATGGTGCATTGGCAAACTACTACAAGGCCAAGATTGAAGCAGACGAGACCCTCTACAAGGTTTCAAAGGAGAGCCGTACACTTGTTGGTATCGATCTTCGGCCCGGAACGCTAACTGAAGACCCGGCCACCAAAGTTGAGTTTGGCAAGACCAAGACCATCGCTTCCAACGGTGTTAGCCGTGAGGCTGTGGCTGAGGTCGCCTCGCATCTTCTCGCAGCTGAACGGGTTAAGAATGGGTGGTATGATCTATTAGATGGTGATGAAGATATCCCGGCAGCCGTCGATAGAGTTGTGCGAGAGAACGTGGATGCTGCTGAAGGCGAGACTATTTATGATGCCTAGGCATGAGGGCATCTCATCATGAACACAGCCACATATTAAAGCAAGCTATAATAAAAGTTTGAATTAGTATTGATGTGTCTCAGCCCTTGCCATTTCCGCTCAGAATCCCTGAACACCCTTGCCACACCGAATTGTAAAGACATGACAAAGCTATGTTACATGTTTGCTTCCCTTAAACAAATACCCGGAATATGCTTGCTTAGAATACATCATCTGAACACCCACATAAATCAAATTGCAGTCGATTTCTCTTCATCCTCAACTGAGCTGGCGCGTAGTTGTCGAGTCCGCTCAAAGGTATTGCGATAGCTACCCTTACTAGAACCAAACCGACTGTCGAGGCGGATTGCGTTGGGACACTCCTCGGGCTTTTTGAACCATTTAGCAATGGCCGCACGAAGCTCCTCGCGGAAAGTCTTCCAGCTTGTTGTGAAATAGATAAAGGCATTCCACACGCCTTGAAGGGGAAGCACACAGCCACTGGCAACACTAAGAGGAAAGCTGATTTTGTCGTGGTGCGTCAGGCTATACAACCGGTTGACAGAACTTGGGATCCAAGTAATCAGCACCGCGAAGCCGAAGATGAAGCTGGTACGCAAGTATGCCATCTTGACTGGGTCAAATTGCCTGAGTTTCAGAGAAGCATTTGACTTGGCAGCACGAAGCCGAGCCGTCAATGTGGAGCGTGGCTGGCGAGTACTATCGGAAGTGCATACCGTTTCAAACTGTTGTCCTCTGCTGGAATTTGCTCGTTCGAGCTGCTCGAAAGAACCCGGAAGAACCCAAGATTGAATTCGCGGAGGGTTTGCGGAATGAGTAGCAGGTGGCATGGTAGGCTCTTGGTGAGTTGTGTGTCTCGGCTCTTCACGCGTGATTTGGACCTCTGTTACAGCAGTACCATAGAACTCTTGGCGGCTGGTGAGATTCTGAGGAGAAGAGTCAGTATCACCTCCCTCACTGGAGTTGAGTGGGAAGGCTACCGCCTCCGAAGAACCTCTGTGTTCACTGCTCGAGTAAGGAAGGTTATCATTTTTCTCTGTATGCCCTCTTACATCCATCACCATATGTATGATCTGGTTTCTGGTATGAAATACGTGGTATCCGACGGCGATATAAATCATTATGGACAAGAAGGAAAAGATCCAGATTGGAATGTAGTAAGCGTAGAGGCGCACAAGACTCCAGTCAGTTCCAATCCAGCACCATAGCTAGACGTTGTCAGTTTCTGAGTTGGAAAGAAACAGCTAAGAACGACGTACAGTGGCATCTCCGAAAATGAGGCCTTCAGGGGAATTGCGGATTGAAATCAAAACAACCGCAGGGATGAATGGGCCACCAAAACAGATAACGCAGTAAAGCCAGGCGTACTTTCGAAACATTCGAGGATCTGCATTGCAGAAGAAGACGAGGAACACATTGATGGCCATTGCAAGTGACCACCAAGGATCTGATTGCATGAACCTGCAGAACCAAAGTCAGTGATGGAGTGAGACAATGCTCGAGAGTTCTACCATTCGAAGATGAAGGCCTGAGCCTGGCAAAGATGAGATCCCTCGCCTCGCTCAAGGCCATCGTAGCCGATCATGGATGCCACACTGGCACCAGCATTTGCGATTGACGCAAAGAGGAGAAAGAGGTTAGGGGTGGTTCGAAGTCTCTTGAAAAGGGTAAAGGTGAGCACCACGAGAACGATGGCAACCATGGAACAACCTGCACCGACTCGTTCGATGGTGATAAGTATGCTGATGTGCTCAGGCGAGAAGGTGGGTCCATGGCTATGTCCTGGATGGTCCTCCATGTTGACGATGATTATGGCCAAAGCCTTGGAGGTTGATGATGTGAAGAAATGAGGAGGCAAAGGCGCTCGCTGCGCAGGTGAACGCTGATGATCACGAACAGGAGAAGGAGAAGAGGGGAAGGGGTGAAAATAGAAAGAGCGCTCGTGAAACTCAACACAGATTCACTGTCACAAACGGAAGGAGCGCTCGGTGAGTGCGATAGAGTTGGCAGTTGCCATCAGTGGCAGCCTGTGAGAAGTGGTGGCTTGGTGCCTTCCGCATCGAA
This sequence comes from Fusarium anguioides, assembly GCA_012977745.1. Taxonomy (NCBI): domain Eukaryota; kingdom Fungi; phylum Ascomycota; class Sordariomycetes; order Hypocreales; family Nectriaceae; genus Fusarium; species Fusarium anguioides. The sequence goes on along the minus strand of JAALXK010000294.1, from coordinate 7,493 downwards.
GCACCTTTAATCATGAGCAGACAATAGAAGACACGAATACCTTGTGCCTGTATAAGTACGAATCGAATTGGATATCTCTAATTGTTTTCTTCTTCTATTGTTCCTCTATAACACATGTGTTCTCGTTGCCATTTTGGTGTTTGTTTAGACACACATGGACAGTCAATCACTTACGCAGGCACTAAGAAACTTGAACTATAAAGCTCGAAACGGTAGAAGCTTATGGGCATTTGCTTCAGGCCCTATAGAGCAACTAACATTCAACCTCAGTATCTCAGATCTGAGTCCCGAGAAGAGTCTAATATGAAGAAGACGAGGTTGACAATATTCTTAGTACTAACTCTTCACTTAATGATCACAACATCAACCGTAAGTACAAATGCTGGGATAGATCGTAATTAGAGGCAAAGCATCTCTTTATGTATATTGTCTTAACTCAAAGAAATTAGGGATATCAGACTGATATAACGAATATCAATTAAGGAAGATTAATACTAAATAAGTGTGTCTTATTTTGGCTTCTATCACCCCAATAGGACAAGCCTGCATACACACGTACCTCGGCTTGAGATCGAATGTCACATCCTTGATTTTATGTCGATCGACCTCCCTCACCGGGAGGCAAAGCATCGAATTCTTCATTTCTCTCTCTCATCTCAACAATTGAAAAGCCACGGCTATATATGATGCAAGCTTCCAAACTTCTAAGATCCCTCCGAACCTCAACCTCCACTAACTTGCCGAGCTTCTGGACCCTCCGACCGGCCCCGCATCACCGGGTCCGAAATCGCTTCGGAGTTCCCATCCTCCCACAGATCAACATCCACACATTCTCATCAGCCATGTTGGAAAAACCTTCTACACCTCAAGCAGCCACCATGGAGTTCCCGCCCTTCCACAACTCAATTCTCTGCCCTGCGCTTGATCTCGTGCCAGAAAACTCACCACCTGATATCTTCGCTTCGGAACTCTCCTTCTTTGCTACGCATCCTTGGACGGCATCGCTGCTCTGTGCGCCAGACGCAATTCCTTTTCTTCCTTCATGCCGTAACCCCAAGTCACTAGCACATGATCAACTCTTTGGAAACACACTCAATAATGCCCGGGGCTTGACACATTTAATCAGCTATTTTCGTGCACCAAGCTTCCAAGTTGCGCGAGACCCAGCGCATAATATCACTGAGATTGCCGTGCTTGTATCGGTGGGCGAGGGCGTGAGCGGGTATCCCGGGATGGTCCACGGCGGTGTTGTTGCAGCTTTGTTAGATGAGTCTATGGGCACGATCTTTGATCTTAATGGGACTTTAGGAAAGGAGGCCAGAGCGTTCAAGACACACAGTGTGACGGGTGGTATAGACGTGAAATATCTCAAGCCGGTGCCGACAAGCAGCGTTCTTTGCATCACGGCTGTCGCAGAAGAGATTGACGGGAGAAAAACAAAGGTTAGAGGTGAGATGAAGAACGAGAAGGGGGAAGTGCTAGCGACATGTTCAAGCCAATGGGTAGCACTGAAGCCGAGACTGTGATACAATAAGGATTTAACATACACGATTGTTGGTGAGTTATGCACCTGGATTAGAATAAGACTACATATTATTACCTAGATAAGAGAAGAAGGTATCAATGATAGCAAAAGTGACAAAGCAAAAGTGGTATCCGAAGCCCATCAAGGTCCCTTTTCGCCAACACTGTACAGTCGATCTATTCGAGGCACCCACACCTCGTGTTTTCGGTCGTTATTCATAACACGATCATTTAGAACTCTCCCCTCTCTCTGACTTCATCCCAGGGACTAAAGACTTGACCGCGTCTTTGACCTTGTGTGGATCTTCCAAGGCTTCGAAAGCAGTCTCTCGCTTACTCTTGTGTCCATGCTGCCAAGATTCTTCGCGGTCATCCAACTCACTCTCAGCTGAACTGATACTGCTCTGACTTCTGTTCTGGACCATGTTGACCAGTCTGCCTTCGCTCTTCTTCACGTTGCGCTGGTTCTCCTTCATGTCCTGCAGTTCTTGGTCTTCCCAATGCATGGCAATGATGCCCAACCCGGGGAAGTTCTTCTCAAGGAACTCTTTCAGATATGGTAGAGTGGACTTGTCTGGTCGGTATGTCCCGGAATCATTGTCGATGATCAACTGGTAATACGCAGGATCATGTGGAGGTTGCTCATGAGGTGGGCCTCCAGGGACAGGATCATCCGGATGTGTCTGTGTTTGAGGATGCACATCATCTGAAGCAAGAGGACGCTTCAGCCGTCGAATAAAGAACTCGCCAGAACAAGCAATATAGGTCTCAACATCGGAGTGCATGGTGTGTTTGCTCAACATGTCGATACCAAATTCTTTGCCAGTCTCTGTAAATCTAAACATGCCGTCCAACGTCAGAACATAGGTGAAGGTGCGACCTCCTTCGTCGAAATGAACAAGTTTTAGGAATTGGTCTGAAGCCTCCGGTGTGCATGCATCGAAGTCGCCATACTCGGTCGATGCGTTGAAGTTGTAGATACGGCGGTGCTGACCATGCAGGGCTTTGTTCAGGATTTTACCGCGCAAGCCCGCTGACGAGTAAATTGATGCGATAATAGGTCTGAATTCGACAAAACGATGATACAGCTTGGGAGGCACTGGGCCCTGGAGCTGCATTTCATTTGCTTGAAAACTGGTGCTGTTAGTATACGCTGTGTCCAGAGCTCAATCACCAACTTACTCGTATTTCTGTGTCTTGCTCTGTTTGTTCCCTTCTTGATCAACTTGTTCGTCTCGATCTACCCGGGCGTCATCCTCGGCATTAGCATTCACCTTGACACCAGCAATTCGGCCGATCAAGGGACTGAAATGTTTAACCCAAGTTGTTGGTCCAACAGTGTACATTTGCGCGTAAGGCGGATCTGACGGTCCTAGGAGCTCCATACTGAGACGGAGAAGGGGTGTCATATGATGATTGTGATTGATGATGCCAGTAACGGCCTTGGCCAAATATGCTCTCTTGCTCATCATTCGCTTCTTGGCTTCATAGACACGGCCAGGGGCGGGAATGCCACGCCAGTCTGCGGTTATGCTGGGAACTTTGATTGTAACGTTGCCCAGTCTATCGTCATGGTCCGGGAAGTCCTCATCGTACATTCGGCACTTGAGGGTGAAGCCCGTTGGCGGAACGTTGGCGACAATCCATTCATCCTCCCACTCTGGCTCGGTTGTCTTCCTTATGGTTCTCGTCCGGTGGGTAAGATCAGGATCCTCCTTGTGCCGCTTTGGTTGGGTACCTCTCAAGGTCGCATGAACGAAGGGATCTGAAGAAGCCGTGACAAAATCGCCAGGCGCAAGGTTTGAAGCGCCGTGGAAGATAAATCGGATGGTATAACCTTGCGGCGCATCGGGTAGAGGAGTTGCGTCGAAGCCGCCTGGCGGCCCTTTTGTAATTTTTTGTACTTTGTCTTTGAAACCGGTGCCGATCTTTGCAGGGCGCTTCACCGTATGATCGTGATTATGTTCCTCTCCATTTTGTGGTTTTTGCGCACCATTTGTTTGTTCTGGTGATACTCCATTACCGTTCTGTGTCGCTGTCTCGTCGTGGCTGTGACCATTCATTTGGCCATTGCCATTGGTGCTGATTGGATCTGCCATTGTCTGGACCCTTGTTTCTAGTGAAGAACGCAAGATGAAGATCGATCGCGATTTGAAGTCAACGAGTTTGCGCCAGATGATATACTGTTTGATACAGTAACAAAAAAAACACTGCGTCACTCCAAGGGAATAAGACTCTCACATCCGCGTACCCGGAGGATGCTTTTGTTATGACGATTTAAGAAGGAGGGTTAGGTTTAATAACGGTTAAAAGAGGCTGGCTGGTTCGTAAAGGTCTTGTTCTCGATGGTGTGATAAGCGCCGTCACAACCATAGCTATGGAACTACTATGTAAACTAGAGCTGCAACTATTATTATGGCGGACGGTGGCTTATATTTCAACATCAGCATGAGATTTCTATTGCTAATCTCGTTACCAGTCCATGGCATGAGAGGGCCAGCCCAGTCTTGGTCTATCCACCGTTGTATAACTTAGAGCTCTTGGCGCCGTGAAGCGTCGCAAGCTCTCTTGGCCAAGTCATTAAAGTACCATTGAATCTGCTATTTTCTGACGTCACCCTTGGCACCTTTCGACGTGTGGGCAGGATAAAACATGCAGGACTTCACGGCTATAGCGGCATTTGATGTGCCAAGGGCTGGGCTGTAGCGGCTATGAGTGCCGTCTAGCGTGATATCCCTTGAGATTCACCCACTTAAACGGGGCTGTTTTAGGGGGACCCTGATCAGTTTGCTCGGCATAGCCATCTTCACGATGGCTTCGGAACGCGGCTCGCCTGTCAAACAACTAACCTACAGAGATCGTCGTCATAACCCTCGATTCTGATCGTTCCAAGATCGGCATCCCAAGTTTCATATTTCTTCTCCAACCCCGGCAACTTCCATTTTTGAAATCAACTTTCCAACCTACACGCATCTCTCAATAATAAGTCCTCCATCTAAACAAATCTAATAACAATCATTAGCTGAAGCCAGAACACTAGCATGTGACTGACTATTAAAGGCTCGTAAAGCTCGGATCTCATAGGTTAACCAGGGACTCGTTCTAGACGTCAACATAGCCTCCATTCACCGATTCTATTATCAAATCCAAACCTGTTCCATTTAAATCAACGAAAATCCGCCCAACAGCCCCAATCTGTGTTTAATTAACATTATTATTAACCTTGATACGATGCAGTCAGCCTAATCCAACTAAGCTTGTTACTGTAAAATGTCCGAACATAAGCGAGAACCTTTTGTTTTACGGGAGAGCGAATAAGAAATCATCACTGCCATCATATTCATTTTTCCGGCATTCGCATTGTCACTGGCGTTGAAAAGTATCAACTGCCTCCAGACAACCTAAAAATCTTTCAAACCATGCACCTGTTCCGCCCTTCATACGCCAAGGCCAATGGATTGCTACCTCGCATTAGGCTAATCGATGAACAGCCATCATCTCAAGTGACAAGACATAACCTCATGTAGTGAGCTGGCTATTGAAATCTGGCACAGAACCCACGTGGACTACAAGATCTTGTCAACAAGTAGATACTTGATTGGAGGAAACGAGAGGAACCGATCCAGTCCTTTCAATGAGGAGTTGTATGCTTGACGTATCCGGAATAATAATTATTAGTGCAAACAACCGTAGTCCAGAAAGCGAAATAAGCGCATACTGTTGTCTCATACGATTGTTCATAGCTCACGTCGAGCCCAACCAATTTTGTGCAGGTAAATGCATGGTATTTATAAAATCTCTCATTGAGCGTTGCGAATTTTGTCAGCTGTATCTCTTACGTAACTTTCTTCTATCCACCAGGCTGGTATGCATGCATTCACTTTGTTTTCTCTTTTTTAGTGCCTCTTAAAACTGAAGAAGACGAGCCTGCATAATATATTAGAGTTTATGGATTAAGTAAAGCTGCACTGTAACATCCAAGGTCAGCAGGGGTTACGGTAAGTAAAGTCTAGATATATCATACCTTCCTACATATAAGCTGAGACCTTCTCAGCTTTCTACTTAAGTATATATAAATGATCACTCAAGTAGTAGTGATATGAGATATCGTAGAGAAAGCGGTCATGCAGTTTGTTACTTGACTCGGAAGTCGGCCTTACGCCCGCAACTCCAAGTGTCTGTAATTTATATGTAACGTCTCGCTTTTGAGATAACTTCCTCTGTCCTAAGCGTCAAAGCAGAGACCAGAATTTATTTCAAGTAACTCAATCTTGTCTACTAACTAGACTGAACATGTCGTACTAAGAAGAGCCAGTTATGCAAACTTAACTGATCTTCGAAATTGGACTCGATAAGTTAAACTTAAACAAAGTATATCTAGGATAAACACATGAGTCGTTTAGTATAACAAACCATTTATATCAAACTTGAGCTTAGACGGGTGATTTGATTTCAAATAGAGACATAAGAGACCATACAACTAATAATACCCACACGGGTGGCAGCAAAGAACTATAAGGTCTCTTTTCACCCACGCCCAAATTGGATCAAGAATGTCGGTTCCATCCAAAGATACCTTTTTTTCCTAGATATGGCAACCTTCTTGAAAGTGGCTCTGTGCGTGTCGAGCTTCTTCCTGGCAGGTGCTTCATGTCAGGTCAATCGAACCAACGCTGTCCTCACTGTTCTGGAGGATCATGACGACCTGACTTCTTTCTATGGCCTGTTCAAGTCAACTGGAAGATCTACCGGAATTCCCGAGCCTGCGTTTGAAGAGCGCTTCAACGACAACAACATCGGCATTGACTATACCATCCTTGCTCCGACCAACGCGGCGATTGCCAAGGTCCCTGGTCTCGTTGAGAAATTTACCAAAGCAGAGGCGTATCCTTTGTTAGCCAGTCTTCTCCGTACGCACATCCTGCCAGGCAAACTCAGCCCCGAAGATCTCTACGAGAAGAACATCGTCACGATAGAAGGTTTCTTGATCCATACCGATGCAACTGGTGCTATTAATACCAACCCAGGGGTGGCACGCACTGATGTACCTGTTGGCGCACAAGCCAGACTCATGAAAGACAACTCCGGTAAACCAATTCGAGTCCCAGCTTCAAACGGTGTTGTGTATAAAATCGACAACATCCTCGACCCTCTAATCACCTACTTTGGCGAGGACGCTGCCGAAAACCACACCTCTCTGCCAGCCATCATAACCCGGCCGTCCACGAAGATGAAGGAAATAATAAGCGCTGATGCACAAACTTCTCATGCCAGAGAATTGCTGCAGATCGTCGCGCAGGATTTCCTCAACGAGCGTCTCGATCTGGCATATACAGGTGCGCGCACGAGTGAGAACTCCAAGGTTATCTACCTTGTCCCATCAAATGATGCGCTGGCATTGTTCAACGACAAAGCTGAGACGAGTGGTAATGCAGACGCAACACAATTCTTCCTCTTGGCAGGTTTCGGGAAGATTGAGGGCAACAAAGTGACTGGCCATGCAGGCTTTGAGCTCAAGATTGAGGGTGGGAGAATTATGAATGCTGCAGTCGAGAAGCGGGAGTGTGGTTCAAATGGTTGTGTGTGGAGGATTGGACGAGTCATTGACTCGGTTTATAGTCTTTCTGGGAGCGCTGATTCCACAAATTACTAAACTGAGTGTACCTACTAAGGTATGTAAGAAATGATAGGTATAACACCCGCTATAACAACAGATGGATCAAGTTGTGTTAGCATGTTATTCCTTTAGGTTGTAAAGTCTATAAATTATAACTTATAAGATTTTAAGAACGACTTTAAACAACCTAATACTTCTACTACTGAAATTTATAAAGAAATATTTCAAGCTATATATAGATTTATTTATGGTTTCAGAAACTGTAACGAGTTATAAATTATTAATATAAGTTGTAAGAATCTGACAAGAGTATATATTTACACATCCTAGCATAACCAGGTAACTCAAAATA
>JAALXK010000293.1:37994-48365 GCA_012977745.1 Fusarium anguioides | reverse complement strand
ATAAATATTTTTAAGTAAAGTTTTTTATTAATTTTAAACAGTAGAAAAATTATGATTTAAGGTATTGCACTGTAATGTAGGGGGAGACTTTTGGCATATTACTGTAGTACCCAGGTACTAAAGTATATCCCGACTGCCTGAGCAGACTCCAGTTCCACTTACACATCAGCCTCCAATCATTTTCAGCTTGCAAAGCTCAACTTGCATCGCCATTGTTGGTCAGTTTACCATTATGTTATTCATCTAAGTGATGGCAAATGCCGTCTCGAGACTGAGTTTTTATATACTCCTGAAAGGTGTGGAGAGAGTTGAGAAACGATATTGAAAGCTCAAGAAAGGAGTGATATCTTAAAGAGCATCTTCACAATTAGTCATACTGGTTGACCTGCATATGAGCATACTGCTCCAATTCGGATCAATTAATTATGCCAATACGATTTCCATCGTAGTAATGATAATTGAAAAATCACTTACATGGTGTCTAAGCCAGCCAGCCAAGCCAAGTCTGATGCTATTTGCTTGTTTCCCATCCCAAGCCATTCCCCTCTTCCTTCGCTTTGATCCCTGACCATTTGATCAAATCAAGCGCCTACAAGAAACAACAGCCAATCATTGATTATAACGACTACAAGGTCTGTTGGGTTATGATAGTCGGTAAGGAAAGGTACATGCATCCTACCAACCGAATGAGAACCTACCTAATTTTGGTAGCTCACTCACTGTACGATGAACTGTGCTCACAGGCACAGACAGCGGGACAACATATGTATGCCCCTCCATCACCCGCCCGCCTCTTGTCAGCTTCTTTTACTTCCCTTTCTCTCCTCAAGCATTCATATTCCTTCACAGTCATAATCTTTGTTGGAGTTATCCTTGCGATAGGTTTCCTTTGGGCTTTTACGGTTCCTTTCGGTTCCTCTGTTCAATTTCCTTTTCCCATCATCGTTACCTCTCATCCACCAGGTCTATCTGTTCCCATCGCGCTGCTGCTTTTCTATCTAAGCTTGCTCTGCTCTGCTCTCTTCTGTCACGCCATCTCTTCACTGATTATCATTTCTCCTGTTGGAGTCGGGTTCTGACTTTATTTACGTATCTTTACTGGGCTCCGATCAACGTACACACCAGCCTCCAGAAAAGTTGCGCCGTCTTCTTTCAGCCTGTCGAGCTGCTAATCTCCATCAAATTAACCCCCCCACGTCTCGCGACTGGCTACGATCAAGCCTTTGCAAGGTTTTCCAACGTCTCCGTATTACAGTACCAAGCTGTGCGCTCCTCTACAACGACTTGCGTCTTCGTCGTCCGCATCGCATCAACTCCTTCACAGTTCCTACAAACGTTGGAGTTGTCGCTGTCACCTTCTACCCCAATCCAGTTCCCGAGCTTTCATCTGGACCCGTTGTCAGACCAGACCCCTCCTCTCCCTGTGCCCACCGTGTCACTAGCACCTAGCTCCGGATTGTCGACTCGTCCAGTTGGACCCCTGTCCTGTCAAACGCTAGGAGGTACAGGTACATATTGTCACCGACCACCGACTCTCCACCTCGACCGACCGACTTCAGTACAACACAGCTCACAGGTAGCCTCCAATTTCTATCCTACCTCTGCTCTGTCGTCCATCGTCTTCCGTTACTCAATTTCTTCAACCATCATCTACGACAAGACATAATACATCATGGCCGACGCTGGAACACCCTCCAACCCGGGCCAGCTGCCTCCTCCTCCTCAGGCTGGTGCTGGCGCCCCTGGCTTCGAAGCTGGCCAGAATGGCCAGCCTATGGCCCCTCCACCTTTGCATATCCCTCAGAACACCAACCCGATCCCGACTGCCATCACCTCGCCCAGATCTGCTGCCGACAATGGAGGCATCATGTCCCCTACCAGCGCAGGTGGTTTCCGCCGCGCCGCCCCTGAGCCCAACAAGCGTGCCCTTTACATCGGCGGCTTGGACCAGCGTGTGACTGAGGAAGTTCTGCGTCAGATTTTCGAGACTACGGGTCATGTCCAGAACGTCAAGATCATCCCTGATAAGAACGTAAGTATTGACTATATCATGTTGAAATTCTGAGGAGGCAGTGGGCTGACCTATATGTTTTAGGCGCGTGGTTATAACTATGGATTTGTCGAGTATGATGACCCTGGCGCTGCTGAGCGTGCCATGCAGACCCTCAACGGACGACGAGTTCACCAATCGGTACACACTCTACCAACCAAAACCCAAAACCTCATGGGCGACGCCTGCTAACACACAGCATAGGAAATTCGAGTCAACTGGGCCTATCAGTCGAACACCACGAACAAGGAGGATACCTCGAACCACTTCCACATCTTTGTCGGTGACTTGTCCAACGAGGTCAATGACGAAGTCCTCCTCCAGGCCTTCTCTGCTTTCGGTTCTGTTTCCGAGGCTCGTGTTATGTGGGATATGAAGACTGGCCGATCTCGAGGTTACGGCTTTGTTGCTTTCCGCGACCGCCCTGAGGCCGAAAAGGCGCTGAGCTCTATGGACGGCGAGTGGCTCGGCTCGCGAGCTATTCGATGCAACTGGGCAAACCAGAAGGGCCAACCCTCCATGGCTCAGCAGCAAGCTATGCAGGCAATGGGCATGACTCCCACAACCCCTTACGGACACCACCAATTCCCAGCACATGGCGTCGCTAGTTACGAGGTCATCTTGACTCAAACTCCCAGCTGGCAGACAACTGTCTATGTCGGAAACCTCACTCCTTACACAACTCCCAACGATGTGGTGCCCCTTTTCCAGAACTTTGGCTTCGTTGTCGAGTCACGATTCCAGGCCGATCGAGGATTTGCTTTCATTAAGATGGACAGCCACGAGAACGCGGCCATGGCGATCTGTCAAATGAACGGATACAACGTCAACGGCCGACCCCTCAAGTGTAGTGTATGTCTTGTCTATGCTATGATGTGAATGATGATAACTGACATCTTATTTTGCAGTGGGGCAAGGACAAGACTCCCAATGCTCAGGGAGCCTTTGACCCTGCTCAACCTTACAGCCCGCAGAGTGCTCAAGCTCCTGGCTTCCCGGGTACGCCAACATACTACCCCCAGTACGGCGGTGAGTGCGAAATGGACGCAGGAATCAATTCGGACGATAGCTAACGATGATATAGCCCAATACGGCGGACAACCTGGCAACTACGGTGGCCCTCAGACAGGATCACCAGCTGGCTATGCCGGATCGCCGATGGGATATGCTGCTCCCCAGAGCGCTGGTGGCTATGGAAGGGGCCAGCAGCCTCCCAATGCCGAATGGGCTCAGCCACGCCCTGGACAGAATTTCAACAATGGATTTGGCGGTTATCAGGCCTAGGGGGCGACGACCAAACCAGAGCAAGACAAGTCAAAAAGCTGGACGAAAGCTGGACAAAGTGATAACTGGGCTGAGGTGTCTGTCGTTTGATCATGACCCAGGATGGATTTCTCTTTGACCGCCTTTCATGATTCCCTTTTCTTCTTTTTTCACGTTTCTGTGGATTCTTCTCTTGCGCTTGCTTCTGTTGTTTGCTTCCATTACTTCTTTCTCAGTATCTCTAAGCATTATTACAGTTCAGGCCTGTGATACCCCCTTTCCGTGTTCTGGAAAAAAAGGGCAGTTTTCCTCTCTTGCCTACAAACGGATGTATGCATGTATTTCTTTTCTTCTATTCATTCCTGTTTCGTCGATAAAAGTCAGGGAGCGCCACATGTTTCTCAAATCTCTCTCAATCTCTATCTCTCTCTGTACGAGCGCTAATTCCAGGATACCACCAACATTACTTCCTTCACCTGACCGACGACCTTGATGAATTAACTAGGTCAGGCAGGGGCCAGTCTGGACAGTCTGGCATTTCAATTTTCCCTACCTATCTGACGAAGTCACGAGCGTTTCATCCATTCTTGTGTCTCATGAAGCATCTGGTATTCCAGTGGCTGGCGAAGGGGGTGGCAGTTCCATTCCGTGGATTCTCATCTATCTATGTATTTAGCGACGACATTTTTTTTCTTAACGGGACTTTTCTCTCTTTCTCTTTTTTCATTAATAATTCTCGCTCACGACATGATGGAACGACGACTTGACGACTCTGTAAGATTGATGACAAAAAGATGAGGAGCTTGGAGAGGTTGGGGAGACGAAAGTTTGAGTTTTAGCAGCCGAATGTTGCCCAAGGCACTCAGGGCTGCTGCTATCTTTCTCAGATGTAGTAACTGGCTAGGGAAAACAGACAGCGGCGGCAGTCGGTAGGAAGTGGATGAATAAAACACAAATAAGGCTACTCTTCTTGAAAGCCGTGGCACACTCGGCCGTACTCTAGTCATTTAATAATGGCGTTAAGTGACACCATTTTCTACCAGTTCTGCCGAGGAATTGTTTGTCTTGCAAATTGGATCTCGATAATGATGCCCAAGTCAAAAAAGAAGAAAAAAAGAATAAGATCTGCATAATTATTGGCATAGCAACAGCTTTACGTGTTGAATATTTGGCACCAGTGAACCCCAGTAATGGCGTAAATAGACAGGAGCCACGTACGTTTGATCGGATGAATGGCAAGCTCATGAAACGCCAACGAAATAGACGGGGTAGACCCTGGCTTGGAAGCTGATAGTACAAGAGTGTGTAGTTATGCCGTCTTGTACTACCAGATACGGTGAGAAGGGCCGGCAGCCGTTAGGAATGTGAAACTTGATTTTTCTTCCGTGGTAATTCCTCAAAACCCTGAAAGGGACGTCATTTTTGACATGGGGAGGATAATGATAATTAATTAGCTGGCATGGATATAGCACTGGGCTGTGGGCTATGATATTGAGTGATGATATCAGCTTATTAGGTACACGAATATTAGAGAATAGAGATGACACATTTGCGTTAAGGAAATTGAGGCAAAAGCTGGCTAGAGAGTCTACCAGTGTGTAATTTCCGGGGTAGTCTATAAAGTAAGTTTGTGTGTTGGAAGAAGAGTCAAAGTCAGAAGCCAAATTCTGGCGCGCGCATACATAGTACAGTAGGTAGGCAGGTACTGGATGGAACGGGCGATAATCACTCCGCCGATCAGAGACAAGATAATACTTTCTTGTTGCCACGTTGTCGAACAGGTCAACTCTGATTGCGTGTAAAAACGCAAAACAAATGCATCGTCGAGTTGGTGGTGATTCGATGGTTGATGGAGGGGGATCATCGCTGGTTGCGCACTGCGGCGTACCCCCTTGTTGCTGGATAGATAGCCTGATGGAAGCGCCCTAGATATCGCACGTTTTCTGTGTTTCTTGTGTAGTCGCACTTTTTTTTCTCATTCTTTTTTGGCTTCTAGCGTTCGTTTGGTGTTTGGGGGCTTGGTCGAGTCAATGAACTTGAACGAGCGTCAGTGGCAAAGTGAACATGTTGAAGAGGTTGACCAACAATTTCAATGTTAGGTAGTTATTCGATATCTCTGTTTCAATTGAATTCACCTCTCTTGTTCTGAATGAGCACCTGGCCAGGTACTCAGGACACTATCTGTGCACCAACACTTGATGCACCTAGATGTCTGAATATTCAATGGCATCACTAAACAAGGCAGAAGTACCTATACAAAATGAAAGGTACCTAATAAATAATATAATTCTAATGTGTTGTTTGATAACCATAGTGAGAATATGTATTGCCTCAATCAGCGATTACAATAGGGCCTTGTAATATGTTTGCTGGGCGGGTAGGCTTGCTTGATATCATCAACCTTCCTAGTACTTTTTTTGATTCGACATCCATTTCTACGCCATCTCACGTATATCATAAATCAACCAACCTTGAGCTACAATGGACTGATTCGTCAACTCTCTTACAACTAGAATCTAGCGTATCTTCTTCTTCTTCTTCTTCTCCTTCTTCCTATATCCAACTTTTCCCATTGCCTTTAAGTCTCACCTAACGAAAGCTTCTGTCCTCTTCCATACCAATCAATCAGTACCTGACGGACGGGACCTTCACTGCCCATAATCCACCCCCGGGCCTTGGCTTGGGCCTCCACTGTCTGTCTGCCCAATCCTCCTCCCGCCCCCTCATCTCTCTTTACGGTGCGATCCAGGTCCAGTACGATATTCTGGGAGCTCACTGCTTGCTGCTGTCCTTGACAGTACACTCACCTCAGTCAACACGACTTAGCTGCTATTAGTTCTACCAGGACGGCCTGGATTAGTTCGTTTTGCAGTACATTGGCCTAGCCTGATCTTACAGGACCCGACGAGACCCAATTCAAACCCATCTCCAACTTGGTGACCACACTGCACTCGGCCAACCAGCCAGCCAACCATCCCCATCCTATCCATCTTCTACGTTAGGTACTCCGTCTGCATTGGATTGTAGCTACGTTAGCAGCTAGTTAGCTACTCGACGCTACACCACACCAGCCAGACCCTCCTCCTCTTGCTCTTATTTTTCTCACTCCTCATTCTTCATCTTCCCCCCGTCGCTGGGATCTCATCGACCGTCGACATCATCGTCTGCGCCCGATAACCACGCATCACGCATCCCCACCCGCGACTACCACCACAACAACAACGATTTCGCTGCTGACCACCGACCTCCTTGACCTCGACATCATTGCGGCGATCAACCTGACGCTGTCGCTCTAAGCTGCTTTATCCAGCTTCCGCAGCAGTCAGCGCCATGGATCCTCAGTGGCAGCAATATCCTGCCACGAACTCGCCTGGCTCCTCAAGACGACACAACGGTAATAACCAGGCCCCTCGAGACTACACCAACCAGCCCCCGCCCCAAGGCGGATACAAATACGACCAGTTTCACGGCGGCGCTCCTGTCCATTCTGCTACTGCTCCGCCTGCCTCTGCTCCTGTTGGTAACCCCAACGCCGCCGCTTCTCCCGTCTCACCTTCGCAGATGCGCGACGGCAACGGTGATGTCGCCATGCACGATGCTCACGATGCTCATGCTGGTATCAAGTACCCCATGAGGCCCCATCACCAGTCTCATCTATCGGGTAGCCGCCCTGTTAACCTTCACTCTCAAGAGTCTTCTTCTGCCGCTCAACGATATTCACCCATGGAAGCCCTATCCCCCACTTCACCTTACGCGCCCAAGTCGGCTTCCAACAGCCAATTCACCAGCCCGACCTCCCAGCGACAGTCGCCCACCCGCCAGCCCGATTATTCTCAGTCCCCATACTTCCCCGGCGCCCGTCAACATCAGCAAGGCCAGCATCTTCCTCCGATCAACCCTTACGCGTCCGCTGGTCACCAGGAAAACTACCCTTCTTCAGCTGTCGGCAACCTTGATGCCGCCTTCAACCTAGACCCCAAGTCCCCTCGTCGGCCTGTGCCCCAGCAAGCGACCAGGGGCCCAGTGCCAGAGTTTAAACAATTGGCATCACCTGCAGATCTGCAACCCAAGGTCAATTCACAGCCTGCGTTCCGCCGCGCCAACCCCGAAGGCGGCTTCATCAGTGTAGGTTTCCATAGCTTCCCGGCCTGTTTTATACCTTTTGCTTACCGTCGAACAGCCCCTTCAGGCTCTCACCGTCCAATTGCCGGCTACATATCGTATCTGCAACCCCAGCTTCAAATATGAATCGTCGCGCAATCCCCGCAGAGTCCTAACCAAACCGAGCAAGGGTACCAAGAATGACGGTTACGATAACGAAGACAGTGATTATATCCTTTACGTGAACGACATCCTTGGATCTGAAGAAGCTGGCCACAAGTATGTCGTATCAAGTTTGCACGCGATGTTTCGCGTTTCTAACGCTCTCCAGGAACCGGTATCTCATTCTGGATGTTTTGGGCCAGGGTACCTTCGGTCAGGTCGTGAAATGCCAGAACCTCAAGACACAAGAAGTAGTGGCTGTGAAAGTCATCAAGAACCGTACGGCCTACTTCAACCAAAGTATGATGGAGGTTTCAGTCCTTGATTTGGTATGCGATTGTCAATTCTAAACTGGGATGCCAGTACTAACGACTAATAGCTCAACACAAAACTCGACAAGAACGACGACCATCATTTATTGCGCCTGAAGGACACTTTCATCCATCGTCAGCATCTTTGCCTGGTTTTTGAACTCCTAAGCGTAAACCTTTATGAACTTATAAAGCAGAACCAGTTCCGAGGACTCAGCACGACTTTGGTTCGCGTCTTTGCCCAGCAGCTCCTCAACGGTCTCGCACTGCTCAACAAGGCTCGCTTGATTCATTGCGATTTGAAACCTGAGAACATTCTTCTCAAGAATCTTGAAAGCCCCATCATTAAAATTATTGATTTCGGTTCAGCCTGCGACGAGCGACAAACCGTCTATACCTATATTCAATCCCGATTCTATAGATCCCCAGAAGTCCTGCTTGGTCTTCCCTACTCATCGGCTATCGACATGTGGTCCCTCGGCTGTATCGTGGTGGAGCTCTTCCTGGGACTTCCCTTGTTCCCGGGATCTTCTGAGTATAATCAGGTCTCACGAATCGTCGAGATGCTAGGCAATCCCCCGAACTGGATGATCGAGATGGGTAAACAGGCGGGCGACTTCTTCGAAAAGCGACAAGATGAGTTTGGACGACGTACCTATCAACTCAAGCCCATGGAGCAATACGCCCGAGAACGCGGTACCAAGGAACAGCCTAGCAAGAAGTATTTCCAAGCCAATACCCTACCCGAGATCATTAAGTCCTACCCTATGCCCCGAAAAAACATGAAGCAGAGTGAGATCGATAGAGGTAAGATCTGAGCCAGTATCCCAAGGGCTTCTCATGCTAACGAAGATAGAAATGAACAATCGCATTGCGTTCATCGACTTTGTTCGCGGTCTTCTCACGATTAATCCCCTGGAGAGGTGGTCCCCACAGCAAGCCAAATTACACCCGTTCATCACTCAGCAGAAGTTCACTGGCCCCTTCATACCGCCAATGAATCTCAAGGCAAGCTCACTGAACAGGTCTCCTGCGCCTGGCACCCAGCAGCAGCAGCAGGCTGAGGCGCTCAGCAAGCAACGGGCGCAAGCCGCAGCCGCGCAACATCAGGCGCAACATCAGGCTGCTTCGGCTGCTTCAAGCCCCTATAACGTGAACGCCAATCAGTACGCTCCTCAAGGACATGCTCAACCACAGATGTACGGCAACAACTCGATGTACTCTCCCGGAGGCAACCATACCAATATGCCCTCTGCGTATGGCCAGCAACAACACGGGCAGTACGGGCAGATGGTCATGTCCCAGCCGCCTCAGCAGATGCCACAAGGACAATATGCGCAAATGCCCCAGCCCAACATGTACCAACATCAGCAGGGTGGTATGAGACCAGCACGCCAACGCGCCTCAACCATGGAGCAGCAACAGAGCGGTATCCCTGCCGCTATTCAACGCGTCGCCAGCCATCTCGACCCCAGTCAACCAATTCGTCTGCAGCCTAGTCCGGCGTACTACCCACCCACTGGAGAAAGCATGGCATCTGGGAGCATCGATAACAGAACCGCGCGAAGAGGCAGCCGTGTGCAACAAGGTGGCCGAGGCAATAGGGACTTCATCCGCAATTTGGAGGAACGGACTTTGGAAGAAGGTTTTATGGGGAACCAGAATACCTGGCATTGAAGTGGCCTAGCCTAACGAGGGACCAGATGTCCGTGCCAACCTGTGATTCGAGCGACTTCACTCGATAAACGAAGACCTACCGCCGAAGTCTTTCATGACAACGTACGATAACCGCAAGCTCATGGTTGGTAACAAAGCAAACTACGTGTTGGATCTAACTACTAGGGGTTCGTTCCTCCTTTCGAAGCTCAAACGTCGACGAGGCAAGATACCCAGCGCCATGTTGGCGTTTAAAGCTGTTCCAATGGACTTGGCGGAAACAAGTGGCAGAGGAGATGCAGGTCCTTTTCATAGTCTGATAAGGGTGACTTAAGTGTCAAGGACTGAACGGTCTCGAAGCAAGGAACTTGACAATCTCGATCGCGATGCTTTCAACATTTGATTCGAAGGTTTAGGTCAAATCGTACAGATCCATGACCAAGCCAGTGGTATTCGTTTATATGTTTTCTTTTGGCACCATGGAGGCACGCCTCAGTAACGGCCGCAGGATTCATAGGGTTACCCTTGGGCGGTGGCTTTCCTTTTTTGTCATTTTTTTTTTCACTGTCGTCAGTATAGCACTTGGAGGGGTGGGACCATTCGTCGGGAATTCAACATGGTGAAGAGTTGCCAAACCTCGGCAGAACTTGATTGATTCCCGCTTGGCAATATGTAGCCTGGCTGTAGATATCGTTATTCTTGTCTTGATTTTTTGGTGTATAAGGACGAACCGCGCTTGGCATATCACGGGCTAAGGTTCTTGGGTTGCGATTCCCATCGTGTAGCTGTATTGCTGTCATTTGAGGGTTTTTTTTTTTTTGGGGGGGG